>CAUYLG010071521.1:62500-124851 GCA_963573385.1 Cacajao melanocephalus | reverse complement strand
ACCCGGTCGGCAGCGGCTGCTTTTTTTCAAGATGTGGCCACGCCCCCCCCCCCGGTATGACAAACACACCATTAATAAAAAAAAAAAAAAAAAAAAAAAAAAAAAAAAGGAAAACAAATAAATATTTACCGAATGCCTTACTCTATGTTTGGGTGTCTTATCAGAGATGCTGCTTTAACCAAGTTCTTCTAATTTTAGTGTGAGGTAGATGACAACACCAGCATAAGTCATGGGTGGAATTTTCCAGTTCCTCACTCAACTAGGGGCCCAGACAACTCTTTTCAACATGGGCCTTCAGGTCATGGTCTTTACCTCAGGACTGTCCTTAATATGCTTCAGGCCCTGCTGTGGTTCACCATTCCTTCTTCAGTAAGAATTTCACCTCCACTCTGGCACTTTCTGCCACTGTTATCCACTCATTCTCTATTCATCCCCTGCTCAATCAGTTCTTGAGATTTAGACCAATCATTTAAGATAACATCTATATCCCCTTGCAATGGCCTAAATGCTACTTACTCCCCGCCGAATTCCCAGGTTGAAATCCTAACTCTCAAGGAGATGCTATTAGAAAATGAAGACCTTAGGGAAGGGATTCGTGCTCTTATGAAGTAGGCCCCAGACGGCAGACTCGCCTGTTCCACAGTGTGAGGATATGGTGAGAAGGCGCCATCCATGAGAAAGCCAGCCCTTCCAGACACCCAATCCACCAGCACTTTGATCTTGAACTTCCCAGTTTCTGAAACTGTGAGAAATACATTTCTATTGTTTATGAGCCACCTAGTTTATGGTATTTTGTTACAGCAGTACAAACAGACTGAAACACTCTTGCTGGCAACCTTGTTCCTCCCCTGGTCTGTTTCTCAAGATCCCCCGGGTTTGTCTGAAGCCTATTCATCGTCCATTATCAAAGTTGTTCTTTCCTGAGATGGAGCCCAGCCTCCTCAGAACAACTAATACCCAGTTCTTGTTTCACAGCAGTCATATAGCTTTAAAGGTAGTGATCAGCATCTAAATCTTTTGTCAACCTTTAACCATTTATTTTTATTGTTCTTGGCAAATCAAATTTTTTGCCTTTTCAGTTTCCAAGCTGTGCTCCTGGTTCCTTTCTGAGAAATCTATCAAGTTATCAAGACATTTTCAAGGATGAAATGAAGAAAGATTCACTCATGAAGATCAAAGGTTTTTCCACTTCCCCTTATTTTCTCGACCTTGTTACTCAAAATTCCCCCTATCATAATTTCTATTAGTTCAGAATCTCATTACTACAGTTTACCAATACACCTTAAACATGCATTAACACAGATAAATTTACACCAAGGTGCAAATTCCCTCACATATAAGACTTAATATACTTCAAGATCTAGGATCCAAGAAAAGTATTTAAATATCAGCCAGGAATTTCATTCTGCTGCTGACTGACTACAGATTTATAAATTATAATATTTTGATATCCCTCCAGTTCATAAAAAGTTGATTCATAATGACTGTTATAAGCACTAACAAAATACTTGTTGACATAACACAAAATTATAAACACTAATATTTTGAAATTTAATGTTAGAATAGTACTGGATATAATCATGCTTTTCCTTATTTCCTATGGCATGTATATTGCCCTTCAGGGGGACTTTTATATACGTATTAGCATCAACTTTCCTATGCTAATAAAAACATCAACACAAGGCAATGGTGAATTAAAAAAAAAAATATTTTGAGAGTAACGAAAGCTACATACACAGCATGTTATGGAAGAGACATGGGCGTTATTATTAAACTCTAATTGGTTCTTTGTGATTATCTATTGCAATAAGGTAGAGAAATCATCTCATATCTCAGGGGGAGTAGGGGAGGATAAAACCAACCTTCCACCAGCCAGCAAAAGAAAAAACATAGACAAACAGTGGACGAAAAGGTTAAAAGGGAAAGGATATTTGTGTTTCTGTTAGAAAATATAAATGGAGAAGATATTTATTAAGTCATGCTGGTAATAGTAGAATAGTAATAGAGCAATTAAAAACCACAGCACTTCCGTAGTAAATACCTAGATAGGAAAAAAGAAAACTGCTTCCCTTATGCTATACGTATAATTTTATGGGTAGCTCAAAATGAACTTCAAACATTACAATGCCCCACTGATAAGTATGGAAGCCCAGGTGCTAAAAGTCAACTCTACTTGGGGGACAGAGAGGATGAAGGATCACTCTTAGCCAATCAAATAATAATTTAGCCAAGCTTAGAAACAATTCATTTACATTTTCTATTAAATGTCTTTAGCAGTCAGTAACAAAGTAGAATATGTGAATACTACAAAACAATCTTAAGTGAGATTATCTAAAGCCACTTTTATCTTTGCATGTTTGAAAGACTGAGCCCAAGATAGATGTGAATACAAGCAGCCTAAGAGATACATGAAATATAAAACAAGAACTAAAGACAATTTCACATGCAAAATGCTACTTGTGGGTTGGGGCAGGAAATTTAACTTTAACATTTGAAGAAAAAAAAAATACCACTCACCAGCCTGGGCAACACAGTGAGACCTTGTTTCTACAAAAAATAAAACGATTAGCCAGGCACAGTGGCCTGTGACTGCAGTCCAAGCTACTCAGGAGGCTGAGGTGGGAGGATCCCTGGAGCCCAGAAGTTCAAGGCTACGGTGAACTACGATCATCTCACTGTACTTCAGCCTGGGTGACAGAGTGAGATCCTGTTTGGAAACACACCCACACACACACAACTCTCACAAAAACAAGCATTTTCAGTAGAAGCCACTGAGCTTTGTTTAGAGTATAGAAACAGGGCTCATAGGGCAGTGAGGCCCAACATGAATATGAGGGATGGACAAACGTTTTACAGGAAGGGATTGTGGGAACCTGAAAAGATGAGGGAAGGAAAGGTAGATGGTAGAGAAAAACACTTTTAATAAGGAAATATAGTTAACGCTATTCTTCGGCAATGCCACATCTAGCACAATATGGGCATACTGAGCTCCAGCAAATGCCACCCACAGACACATCAAATTCTAGGTGGATTAAACCCCACCAGCTGGAAGTTTATGAACTTGTCCTAGATTAATTTCTGTCCTGATCCTCAAGAAACATCTCTACCTCCCAACCCGTAGTCTCAGGCTCATTACCAGGCTTACACTAGCCTACTGCATACCTGTTTTTCACATGGGGCAGCAAAATTCCCACTTAACCAAAAGCAATATGGTGTCAGGCTCCAAAATGTCATTCCCTGTGGGGATCTGAGACAGCTGAAGAAGTGCAAAAGTAGTTCCTGGCCCCAAGAGTTGCCCCGCTAGCTGCATCCAAGGCTGTCTTGGCACTCTATAGAAAGCTGATTCTGTATGATCGTCCCATTTAAGGACTTCCATCTCTTATCTTTCATTTCCATCCCTCTGGTTCTCCTCTGCTTTCCCCATCACTGCACACCTGGATCCTCCTCTCTGCCTAATTCCTATAAAGAAACGATCTAAGTTGACTGATTTCTACTTCTCCACAAAATGCTGTCAGCTACATCACTTTCCTGAGCCCTCAGTTCTGCACTGGCCAAGGTTCCCAGGACCTTGAATCTCAATGGAGGTCTGAGCTACCCATATCCCTCCTTGTCAGGAAAGAGAGGTGGAAGAAAGAACTGCTGTGTCAGAAATCCACCACTTCAGAAGAGATTAATGAGCTATTGAATGATTTTTTTAAAATGAGCTATTGAATAATTTTAAAAAAATAATTAAATTATTTTTTAAAAAGTCATTCATAAGGTAGGGAGCCTTTAACAATTGGCCCTCAAGCACCTGAGTTAAAAAACAACAACAACAACAAAAAAAACAGAACAAGTAAAAGTTCCAAATCTTTTTTTTTTTTTTAAATCACTCAGGGTAGGTGCAGTGGCTCATACCTGTAATCCCAGCACTTTGGGAGGCCAAGACAGGTGGATCACCTGAGGTCAGGAGTTCGAGACCAGCCTGATCAACATGGTGAAACCCCATCTCTACTAAAAATACAAAATTAGCCCGGCGTGGTGGCGCATCCTGTAATCCCAGCTACTCAGGAGGCTGAGTCAGGAGAATCGCTTGAACCTGGGAGGCGGAGGTTGCAGTGAGCCGAGATGGTACCATTGCACTCCAGCCTGGGAAACTAGGGCAAAATTCTGTCTCAAAAAAATTTTAAAAAGCCCCTAGAGACCAGAAAGTTATACAAGGAGAAGATGAAAGGATTAAGAGCATGTAATGCCCTCCAGGGCAGAAATCAGTATTTACACTGTATCATAGTCACAGAAGCCAGTGTAGATGATAGCATCAAAAACAGAACTTCCTCTACCATCTTGCCAGGATACGTCTACAGAAAGATCTAAGTTGTCAGATACTCTTAAGGTAAAGATCAAAGACTTAGAACTTGTTCTGTTTTTTTTTTTTTTTAAACTCAGGTGCTTGAGGGCCAAATGTTAAAGGCTCCTACCTCATGAATGACTTCAGTTATTTGCAAAAGCCAGTTCTGTAAAGTAAAATGCGCAACTTTTATAAGACAAATATTGTGAAACTCTAAGCATGCTTTCATATGCCAACCGATCTAATACAGAAATGCTAATTTCTTAATCCAATAGTTTTATGAATACAGTTTTACTGAACAACAATGCCTATATTTATACATTGGTCTTCTCTCATTACAGATATTAATCAGAATTCTGTACTTAGATGTTGTTATAAAAATCACTGCAATTATGGTTTTAAAAGTAACTTCATCCACATAATATATACTTTCCATTTCAAGTTATAAAGAAGACACTGAAAAAACAGTGAAACTGGAATGAAGCCAACACTTCAATGTTTTAGTCGAGTGATACTATAGAACTTGAGTTCTTGCCTGTTAATAATAAACAGATTACTCAAGTTGTGATTCACACATTCAACAACTACTGACTCCCTATTAATTACAAGGCAGTATACATGCTGATGTTTAAAATCCAAAGCAGCACAGGGCTTCACCGCTGACCTCTGAATCTACATTTTGATAGAGGAGATACAATATGCAGGGAAAGAATGATACAGGGCAGCCTTGGCTTCACGCTATGTGAGTGGGGAAAAAAAACAGGTGTTGCAGTGCTCACTGCCAGTTAAACGTAGACAAGGACAAGATGCCAAAAAGTGTTTAAAAATGTCAATAGCACAGTAAGAGGAGGTGAGAAGGGAGATTCCAGTCTTTTGCTCTGCCTCTTTCTAATTTAATAAAGCTCTCCCAGAGCCAACAGTGTTTTCCTGTTGTTTGATTCAACTTTATTTCCCTCTAACTTAAGCCCATTTTCTCTAGGCAAATAAAGAATTAATCGCTTTCATCCTTATATTAATGCCTTTCTGGGAAAAGTTTAAGGCAGTCCTTTATTTTAGCTTGAGTTGGCCAATGAATATTACTCCTTTACTTCCCCCCCCCATATTTTAAAAAGCAATGTCTTATAAATACAACCTGTAGTACACATTCTTATTGACATCCAAATCATGAAATATCATAGATAATAGCAGATCATCTTTGTTCTGAAATTTTTCCATTGGGCCTTTTTCAGATTGGCTCTCACTCTGCAAGTGAAAGCTCCAAGTTGACATTAATTTTAGAAACAGGTACATATTTAGACCCAGGTGGGAAGTCCTTGGCACAGATACCAAAGTTAAAAGCCTAATCATAAATGTTTTTTTGCTTCCTAACTGAGGAAATTAGCACTGTTATTAACTGCTTTCCATGGTTCTCGTTTCTTTTTAAGAAAGCCTTTGCTGATCATCTGCATTAATATTATGCTAATAAAAGGGGATGGTAACTAGTTTGGTCTCTTCAGTGTAGTAACTACAGATCAGAGAGTCATAATTTGCATGTTTTCCTAATTGGAGTGAGCTGGCATTTATACGCTCATTGTCACCATTTTTGGAAAAAAACCAAAAGCTTAATACATGTTGGGCCAGACTGGACAGGAGTAATTTCTCCAATGGAATCATCTAAACTCAAGTATTTCAAGAGACATTTTGCTTCTAAGCATGAATCTCAAATGACAAGGATGAGCATTCAAACACAGGGCAACCATCTGCATCACAAAATACATTTCGGTTCCTCTCTGCAGAAGGAATTCATTTACTGTGGAAGGCCATTCACTTCCACTTCTGAGTGCTTATTCCTCAAAAAGCTTCCAAGTATTGTGAGAACAATGATTAAAAGAGGATCTTTCCATCTGTGCTGCATTAGGCTGCAAGACGGCCCCTCCTGCAGAAACAGTTTTTGCATAATTCATTATGCCATTTTAAACCCTAATCAGTGAATTGCAATAAGCGATGGAGTATGCATGACAGAAAAGAGACTGACATTTATTAGCTGCCTCCTAAGCATTCACCTAATCCTCACTTTGGGCTATTGCTCCAGGAATCATAGTAGATGGTGACTCATCTTACCTCCAATAGGTTCTTATTCACACCTGAAGCGTTGTCATCATTCTTAGCCTATACTAATGTCTCCAGAAAAAAAATATTTCTTACATCATTATCACTGTATAGTGTGGGAAAGAAGAACTACTGGAAGAGAGAAGAAAGTGGCGTATCTTCAGGTCTACTGTTCACCATGTAAGCATGGCCGATACATCCTACGAGAAACATCCTACCAAAAAAAAAAACAAAAAAACAGTATCTTATCTCTTCTCCTAGAAATCATACAGCACTACCTGTTAGTAGTGATTTTTCACCTATAAAGCCATAATTTCACCTTCCACTTTGCCTTGGAAGCGGCAGGCAAGGGTCTCTCTGGGTCCCAACTTACAGTTCAACTATAGAATCTTTGCCTTGATTTTGTTATTTGGAGATCTGTTTAAGGATGCATTGGAAAAGAACTTTATGATTACAAAAAAAAAAAAAAAGAGAGAGAGAAAACTGCCTTAGGCACCTCAAATTAAAAACAAATAAAACTTAAAAGTGATAGAATCCTTAAGCTTTAAACATTGGAAAACGGATGAAGCAGAAGATATCAACGATGGCATGCAATGTATATAATTTTAAATCAGAAAAAGTAGTGAGAAACTATGTGGGCAGCAGGACTGAGGATGTGGAAAAATCTTAGACTAAAATTTCTCACCTTCCATTTCTAATTCCCTAGGTCATGGTGAAAAGAAAAACAATACATTTTGAGTTTTCTATTTATAGGGAACAGTAATATCCAACATATGATAAAGTTATTTAGTTTGGTGATTCCGTAAGAATCAAGAGAATCATCTCAAAAAATACAACTTGGAGAACTGAGTTCACTGGTAGAATCTTCAGTGAAACAAATTTAAAGTCAGTAACTCATAAGAATTGAAAATAACTAAACCTCACTTTATGAAATCTTTAAAAGCACAACTGGGGGGTAATGGGAAACCTTCCTGAAGTGTTTCAAATACGAGAAATAAATTGATATTTTGGAACAGTGCTGGCCAATAGAAATAAAAGATGAGGATGAAAGTTATTGAATATTTTTAGTAACTACACTTAAAAAAGTGAAAAGCAGACAAAATTAATGTTAATAATTTTAACCCACCCAATATACCCCAAATATTATCACTGAAACATGTAAGAAATGTGGCAATTAATAAAATCCTTTTTACTCCATTCTAAGTCTTCAAAATCCTGCATGTAATCTGACTTCCATCATAACTCAATTTGGAGCAGACAGTCTAGGTGTTCAATGACCACGTGTTGCTGATGACTACTGTCTTGACAGGGTAGCTTTAGAATGAATGAGGCAGTAGGCAGGTTCTCCTTGTAGAGCCCAGCAGATACAACTGCTGTAATTCCTTCTCGCTGCTAACATGTACAAGTTAATGCCTGTTTACCTACAGAATATTTGACTTCTCATTGACTCAGCAAATATTCAGTGAAAACGTACTTTATTCCACACTATGCCAAACTATGGAATGCAGGTGTACTTCAGACAAGATAGAGCTAGAATTTATTTTTTATTTTATTTTTGATTTTGAGACAGAGTCTTACTGTCACCCAGGCTTGAGTGCAGTGATGCAATCTTCAGCTCACTGCAACCTCCTCTGCCTCGTGGATTCAAGCGATTCTCCTTTCTCAGCTTCCCTAGTAGCTGGGATTATAGGCACTCACCACCAAACCCTAGTTAATTTTTTGTATTTTTAGTAGAGATGGGGTTTCGGTATGTTGGTCAGGCTGGTCTTGAACTCCTGGCCTCAAATGATACACCTTGGCCTCCCAAAGGTAGGTGGATCACTTGATCCTCCCACCTCCACCCACTGGGATCACAGGTGTGAGCCACCATGCCTGGCCTATGCCTAGAATTTAGAAGGCAACAAAGACATGTGCAACTCCATATCCTACGTGGTAACTGCTATGGAAGTACATATTAGGGAAGTCACAAGCTCTAGTGGAGGGATCCACTGAAGGCGTCACAGAAGAATGACATGAGCTGGAGGTTGAGTAGGAGTCTGCCAGGTAGAACATAATGAGAAAGGCCTTCAAGGCATGGCAATCACGCAAGCAAAGACAGAGAAGCAAGCATGGACGGTGAGTTTAGAGAACCGTGAGTGCAGTGATGTAGACAGACTGCATTCATTTTCAGGGAGGTACAACCCCTTGGAGGAGGGAGAAGGCACCCGGCTGGGGGTGGGGGGAATAAGGCTGCAGCCAAATTCTGCAGGACCTTGCTTGTCAAATTGAGAACCTTGGAAATGCAGGCAGTGGGACAATGGAAAGTTTTTAAGCAAGCAAATATGACGATCGAATTCCTGTTTTAGAAAGATAATTCTGAGAAGGTACATCCTGAGACAGCCTGGGGCCAAGGTGCTGTGGAGTAAACAGATCGCTGAGCAATGATAAGTCCTGAATCCAAAGTGAAGTGGTAGAAACAAAAATGAAAGGACACATTCAAGAAGCTTTTCCCAAACAGAATGCCTTGGTGACCAATTAAATAAAGTAGATGAAAGAAACAGAAGAAACAAAGATAATTCCACAGTTTGTTCTTGGACAGGAGGGTAGATGGTAAAGTCATTAACTGAAAAAGGGAAGAAAGAAAAAAAAGAGGAGGTTTGGCAGAGAATGTGACACCCTCAGTCTGGACCTGCAGAGCTATGTTGGAGATCCTTGCTACCTAGCGTGCTTCACGGACCAGCAGCACTGTGCATCCAGCTTGCCAAAAAGGCAGAATCTTAGGCCCCACTCCAGATCTGTAGGATCCAAATCTGCATTTTAACAAGATCCCAAGGTTTTGCCTGTGTACAGTCAAGTTAGACAAGAACTGATCAGGCATTTCAAAGTCTAGGTTGTGCCCATGAAAGAGTTACTGGCTGGAGGATAATTTTGGAATAATTAGCATATACATGAGAGTTAAAATTATGGGGAGTGTAAGGGAGATTACCAAAAACAAATTTAGGATGAAAGAATCTGTGTGTGGTGTGACGGAGGCTCCATGTTTGGAACTGAAATAAAGGATAATCATAAAGGTCTACAATGGCTCTCTTGTTAAATATGTTAAATAAAAACTGAACCAAGAAGAAAAGGAAGAAGAGGAGGAGAAAAAGAGGAAATAAAACCTTAAAAAAAAAGAATCACAATGGAGAATTAACATCAAAGCCATAAAGAACTTTTTATAATTAAGACAAACTCATATTAATGTTCCTTAGTGAACATTTATTTCTGCTTCTGAGTGGAAGCAGAAATAAATGGAAACTTTATGAAAGAAATGGGAGCAGCCAGGTGTGGTGGCACACACCTATAGTTTTAGCTACTGGGGAGGCTGAGGCACAAAGACTGCATGAGCCCAGGAGTTCAAGTCCAGCCTGGGCAAGAAAGTAAGACCTCATATCAAAAAAAAAAAGTGGGGTACAAGATATAGATAATTTGTTTAATAACATATAAAAAATGTTAATATATGGGATGATGAATATAAAAATATTAATAGTGGTTCACCTTGATAGCAGGATTATAGATTATTCATTCTACTTTACTGTTTCTTTCCCCCTATTTAATAAATATGTACCCCTTTCTTCTTTAAATAATAAAAACAATGCCACTGATTGCCGAGGTGGGGGAATCAGAAGGCCTGGATTCTTGGCTAGTTTTGCCAAGCAGCTAACTGACTTCAGGCAAGTCATTTCACCTCTGCATCCCATAGTCTCCTCAGCTGTTTAACGAGGGGCCTGGAACAAGATGGTCTTTTCAAAGAAAATTTCCAGCTGTGACTGTGTATGATCCAAATTGGCAGCAAGGTGAGATTCATGTGTTGCCTCTCAAGTCTCCCTTGACCACACCACAAATAATGTGCAGGGTATCCATTCTGCCCTCTACCCTCAGCCCATCCCAGTCTCTTCATCCCACCAGCTCACCCAGTGAACAATTTTCCTGGAGTTTTGTTCAGAACCCAACAGCCGTTTAGAGCTGGTTTCAAGTCCACCAAGCAGTCATCTGTGTCCTCTGTTTCCCAGGTGACACTGTTGTCACTACCTGGTGTTGCCCATACACACACACATACACACACACACACACAGAGAACACAGAGCCCCTGCAACCAAGGGCCCCTCCCAGGATCCATGAAAGCTGCAGGTCTCTGAGGCATAACACTCTCTGAAGGCTCCTTGCTAGATGCCAAATGATTAAAAACCATTGTGCATAATTACCATTCCATGTAAAAAGCCTTAAAATATATTTTTCATGGTTTTACTGTGGGTCACAGAAGCAAAGGCAGGAATAGCAAGCTGTGCTCTTTTATGTGGGGGGATAGTGCATATGAATACAAACATGGCAGAAGATGAAAGTACAGCAGACAAGGACAAGCTGTTCTTTCAGCAGTGACAGTGAGCCAGTGTGAAGGACCCATCAGGGCATAGTGCCTGCTTCTCAGCTTTTTGGAACAAATACTCAGTGTAAACCCACACTCTCCTTTTGAAGTGGGTGCAATTTGTCTATTGTCATCCTCTTGCCTTAAATTATGCTCCAATATGGATCTGGAGAGGTGTTTTTGTTCTTCTAGTGCAGAAGTCCTTCACATTAGCCCATGAACGCTATTAAAGCAGTTCTTCCTGTGTAATGAATGCTTCCCTCTACAGCAAAGTTGTAGTCAGATGGCGTCCGAGGGATACTGAATCCCCATGTGAAGGCTTCCTTCTGTTTCACTGTGCAAGGATTCACAAGCATGACTCTGTGCTCATAGGCAAAGTTAGCTGTTGGGTTAAAATCAGGGTACCTACAGCACACACTATCTGATACAAGATTCACTGGTCTCTGTGCCTTAATCAATTGCTGCTACTCAAATAGAGAGAGGCACATTAGGCTAAACTGGATGTATAAGTGAGGAACGGTACTGATTGAGCCTGTCAACTCTTAATTCCAACACATCTCAATTCCTAATAACAAATTTAAAAGCCTAAAATCTTCCAGAAAAAGAGAATTCTCATGCATTTCAAATGAAAATGTTAATTAAATTAACATTTTATTATTTATGCTGCTTGGCTGTGCCATTATAATAAAAGGAGGATTTAACAATTTTTCAGGGGCAATTATCACAATAACAAGACTATGAGGCAATTGTCATTATAACCCCCATTTTAAGGATGAGGAAACTGAGGCTTAGAGAAAATCAACATGGCCAGGAAAATGAAGATGCAACCAGGTCGTGTTGCCACAAAACCCATGCTCTAGCCTCTATATGACAAAAGACTTTGAAATCTGTCCTCGGCAAGGGTAATACAAGCTATGATGGGGTTTAGAGCTGACATGACCCTAGAGATCACTAAATCCAGTTATTCTCAACCTATCTAAGCTTCACAGCTGGCTCGTCAGAGGAAGAGCAGCAAATAGCTGTGATTAGCCATGTGCTCAAAGACATATGTGATAGATACGACCAATCCAGTCTCTGTTTTGCTCTGACAACACAGGCTTTTTCTTTTTTTTCTAGAGATGAAGATAAAGAACAAAGTTCAAGTCTTGTATAAAATCCTCTGCATCCTGTTTCCTAGGCCCCAGTAAATCCAGTCCTTTAATTACGCAAATATGAATATGACAAAGCAGAAAAATTGGATGCTTTGCCCAGGAACATCCAGGTAGTTAATAGCTGCACCAAACATCTAAAAAGGTCTCCTGACTCTCAGTCAGGAAACAGCATAACCAAGTATCCCGCATTAGGACAGATTGTATTATGATACAGAAAACACATTACTCTTCAACTTTATCGCCAGGGTAATAAAATCAAGCAATAAATACTTTTTTATTGATAATTATTTTCACTCTGTGAACTCTGACAGCCCAACCCACTGATCTTTCGGCTAGTCTAAAGAACAATTAGCCACAGTGACCACCGTGATACCACCTCACATATTCTCCACCATATCCCCACGTACTGAAATCTTTGGAAAGAAAAGAGCTGTTCATACTAGGATTTTAAGAATCACAAACTGAAGTCCACTGGGGTGATCTGGCAGCCAGAAATGTTTTGTTTGGCCAGCAGGGTGCTTCAAACATTTTTAAATTGGTTTACCATGATTTTTTCCTGTAACATGTTTCTCTGAGGAGGCAGCAGGTGCTGTGGGGCTAGCCCCTTTGAGCAGGGGATCTACCTCCCAGTTTGGGACAGCCTTCACCAGTCCCATCTGAATGCTATGCTATCCACGGTCCCTGTGAGCATCTGAGTTTGCAGCCTCTGCTTTACTGTGTTAATGTTATGGAATTAAAATAGCATGACTCCGGGGACAGGCAGCTCACAAGATCAAGAGATTGAGACCATCCTGGACAACATGGAGAAACTCCATCTCTACTAAAAATACAAAAAGTAGCTGGGTGTGGTGGCACGTGCCTGTAATCTCAGCTACTCCGGAGGCTGAGGTAGGAGAATCACTTGAACCTGGGAGGTGGAGGTTGCAGTGAGCCAAGATCATGCCACTGCACTCCAGCCTGGCGACAGAGTGAGGCTCTGTCAAAAAAAAAAAATAGCATGATGCATTATCTTGAACCCATCACCAATGACTGGCATCTGAATTCTTCATCAAAACAGGGCTTGCTTTATCAAGACAAAAGTGAACACAGCAGAGGATAGGGGAATAGGACTGAACTGATGAACAGACAGGTTGATTATGGTCCTTCCTCTATCAGTAAATAGCAGTATTACTTTGATCAAGTCACCTGCCCTCAATAGATCATGGTTATTTCCTCATTTGTAAAATAGGAAAGATGGACTGGCGATTCAAAGATTTTTTTTCAACTTCAAAATCCCATGAGATGTTTCTTACGCAAATTTTGTACAAATACAGGAATTTTCCCAGGAATTGAGATGTTAGTGAAACCTGAGAAATGTGGTGTCTTAGGAGTCACCTAGACTAGAATTTGCAACTTGGTTTCATCATTTTCCATGAAATCAAAGGCAAGTTATGTTAAACTCTCAGAGCCTCAGTTTCCTCACCTTCATCCATTTACTCAAGATTGAAGTAAATGAATTTGAGCATCCACTACGTATCAGATACCTTTTAAATGCTGGGGATTTCGTAGTGAACTAAACAGTCTGTGGTCTGATGAAACTTACATTCTAGTGGCAAGGAGACAAAAAATAGAAAGATGTAAAACCAGGTAGTGAGAAGTGCTGTGAAAATAAATTAGGTGGGTTAAGGGGATGGGTGGATAGCAGGGAGCATTATTATAGATGGAAGAGAAGACCTCTCTGATGACACTTGAGCAGAGACCTGAATGAAAGAGGGGCAGGGGGCAGGGCTGGGGAGGTTCAGCCATGCAGACATCTGGGTATAGACTGTTCTAGGTGAAGAGTTATTATGAAAATTTAACGATGTGAGAAGCAGAACTCTGACAGCACCTTTAGCACTTTTTAGAAGTGTGATAAGTTCCTTTCCTCCCACCTCTTTGTTCCCCACTTTCCCTCTTTTATGCCTGTTCGTCTTTGGGATCTACTCTCTGCCTTTACATCAGCCCCAAACACAATACAGCAAAGTAGATCAAGGGTTTAATTCTACATCCTAACCAATGACAATCTAACTCTGTCAAATCCTATTTTTAATAATCAAGAAAGAAGGCTGGTGTGGTGGCTCATGCCTGTAATCCCTGCACTTTGGGATGCTGAGACGGGTAGATTGCTTTGAGCTCACGAGTTCGAGACCAGCATGGGTAACATGACAAAACCCTGTCTCTACTAAAAATACAAAAAAAAAAAAAATTAGCCAGGTGTGCTGGTGCATGCCTGTAGTCACAGCTTCTCAGGAGGCTGAGGTGGGAGGATGACTTGAGGCCAGGAGGCAGAGGTTGCAATGAACCAAGATCGTACCATTGCAGTCCAGCCTGGGCAACAGAGCCAGATCCTGTCTCCAAGAAAAGTAATAAAAAATAATCAAGTAAGAGAGCCAAATCTTGCCTCCACTGTGTTCTGAGAAAAATTCTTTCATAATAAAATGCTCCAAAATACAAACAGGTAGTTAATAACAACGTAGAGCTGAGCAGAAGAGGTTAAGCTCACAGTCTCCCTATCAGAAAAGCCTGGATCGCATTCCAGCTTTGTTTGCTGCCTTCGTGACCTTAATTAAGTGACTTCACCTCTCTGAAACTCAGTTTTTTCACCTGTGAATTAGAGACCAACAATGTTACCTCTTTTCAGAGTTCAGGAGAAAGGTGAATGAGATCCGTGCATAAAACAAATGCAACTTTCTTGGCACAGAGGAAAGTGCTCAATGATGTGCATCTAGTTCTATCAGGACTTTTAATTACAAGTTACAGAAATCAACTCTGATATCTTTGTCTGCTACTAGTCTACTGTCAAAATAAATACATTAAAAATATAAATTAAAAGAGAAAAAAAGTCAACTCTGATCAAGCCAAGCAGAAGAGAATTTTATTAAAAGCTTACTGGGTGGCTCTCAGAATGTCCACCAGCCAGGAATAACGCCCAGATCACGCAATGGACTGATCCAGGAGCAACAGGGAGCAGCAGATGATGATGCTCACATCAGCAATGCCTGTAGCAATAGACAATACCTTCTTTTTCTGTGGAAAAGAGGGTGACTCTACATCCCAGCAAAGCTCCTAAAGTAGAGAACTCCCCACAACAGAATGAGCACTCAGATAGATGGCAGGCAGCCAAAAGAATGACAAGTATCCAGCCATGCCACTAGTGCAATACAGTCTTCTACCCTCCATGGGGATTCCTATTTCCTATTCTTTGTTGATGCTTAATAGCACTTCCTTTAAATCTGGGATGAAGCATAGTTTTTTTATATGGAGGGTCAAATGTCTAATTCATCTACAAGTATTCCTTTGTTAAAAAATAAGTTCAAAGTCTTATATGGAATGAGAAAAGTAATCAGTCAATATTGGTTCACAATATTGAAGCACTTACAAATTATAATAAATTATCATTTTATAAACTCAGTTGTTCTTTTTGTAATCTTAAAGTTAGGAGTAAAAATATCTTCCCACCCTGGAAAGAGAGGAAACCCACAATGCCCCAATTTTACCAAGAAAAAAAAGATTTTTTTTTCCCATGGAATAATATCCCCATCTTGTGGGCACTGTTGTTCAATGTTTTCAAAAATCATAGCAACATTTTTAGAACAGTGACATCTCTTAATACTTCTCAGGGATAGATAGAATTGAACTACAACACCTATTTGGCCTGTAAGCTAAAAGTTCCAAGTATCTTTAATAAATGCTTTCTGCACAAAAGCATTTAAAAATATAAAATAATCAAAACCTATAATGAATCAGGCATCAATCAGGTCTACATGAAAAGAAAAATATGTGTGTGTGTGTGTGTGTGTGTGTGTGTGCATGCGTGTGTGTGTGTGTTGTATATGTGGGTGTACATGCATATATATATTTGGATTCATGAGTACCTAAAGAGAAATCCTGCCATGAAAGGATTCTCTACTCACATGAATAATAAACTCATTCAGGAAACATTTATTGAGATCCAAAGTGTCTAGTAGGGCATTGGCTATTCCCTTCAGGTCAGGATCTGCCAAGGAGAAGGCAATATATACATGGAGGGCAAGGAGAAACTGACAAGAAACTCAGTGGTTCCCAGCAGGCTCCTGGCCAAGGGCAGGAGGCTGATAATATCTGCCTGGGCTCTTGGCCAAGAGGACGAAGGTTACTGAGCATTTAGAAATACGCATGCACAAAAGAACTGAAAATCAAGAAGGGAGAGGAGGGCTACGAAACAATGGAACAATGGAAAAGCAAGGGAAGAAAGCATCAGTGGTATTCTTTTCATCAAAGGGAAGGAAAGACATGCACATCTATCAAAAGGAAGTAAAATGAAAGTGAGGAAAGAGGCTGACAGTTTCCAACTGTTTCTCCCTCTGTATGTCAAATGCCCCTTGGATCTGCAAGTAAATCTGCAACTTCAAGATATCCTAGATATTAAAGTTACCTAGTCAGCTACCTGCCATACATTTGGAATTACCATGTAACAAGCTTATCTGGTTTTGTTTATATTAATTTCCATCATTCAAATAATTCTGTTCTAGAGATAATGTTTCCCAAGCCACGACATGAAATAGACTCTAGCCATATTTATTTCACGATGACCTTTTTCATTGAAGAAGGATATCCCTGCATGATGGAGCACATGTGCAATATAAATATAGTAACCTCAACTGCTAGTCCCCAAAGCATCCATTTACCCAAATAGACACACACACACACGCACACACACACATACACACACACACCATTAAAAACAGTCTATGGACTCGGTAGAGCTCAACATTTCCAAAATCTCTTTTAAATCTTTTTTTCTTTTTCTCAGTTTTAATTTTAATTTTTTTTTTTTTTTTTTTTTGAGACAAAGTCTCACTCTGTCGTCAGGCTGGAGTACCGTGGCACGACCTCAGCTCACTGCAACCTCCAACTCCCTGGTTCGAGAGATTCTCCTGCCTGAGCCTCCCAAGTAGCTGGGATTACAGGCACGCACAACCAGGCCCAGCTAATTTTCGTATCTTTAGTAGAGACAGGGTTTCACCATGTTGGCCAGGATGGTCTCAATCTCCTGACCTCGTGATCCACCCCGCCTCAGCCTCCCAAAGTGCTGGGATTACAGGCGTGAGCCACCACTGCGCCTGGCCTCTTTTAAATCCTTCTAAATCATAAAAAAAGTCAGGCCAAGGGCAGCCTGGTTCATCTGCTCCCCAGATTCTTCAGTCTGATGTTCAAGACTCTATGAGCTCTGCCCAGCTTTTCTCCATTCCTCCTCGGGTTCCTCTCCCACTTCTCCCTTCAAGTCCCCTCTATGGTCAAATAGTCAGCTTGTGGAGCCCACTAAGCACTTTTCCATCCCAGAACCCTTGCCTGCATGGACCCCTCGGTCTAACACCCTCCATACTTCCCTAATGCCCACATTGCAGCCAACATCCTCCACTCGATCTCGAAACATCTACCATGTTGGACACTGCTCTTCTCCAACACTCACTGAAGGACTCCACCATTATGATGAGATGCCTTTCGTGACAGTCTGGTATTGCAGGGAGAACTGCAGGTTTTGAAGTGCAACAACTTTGCTGCTGACTGGACATAGAACTCTGGGTATAATATCTAACCTCTTTGAACATTTGTTTCCTTATTTGTGAAATGCAATAACAGTACCTATCATCTTGCATGGCTGTTAAGAGGGCTGGAAATAATTCACATAAAGGGCCAAAGAGTACTGCCTCAAGTCCGGAAAAATAAAGCAATTACGTGGGGTCTGTAGGACAGGCTGTGTGCTCAGTGAAAGCAAAGGCAGGCCCTACTCTCCTCTGTGGACTCCGTATTCCAACTACTGTGCTTGGCACCTAACAAGTACTTTTTAAAGTCAGGAAAAATAACTAAAATAATATGCATCAAAATGTTAATGAAACTGTATTCAAGCAATGGTTTTATAGGCAATTTGTTGTTTTTTTATTTGTACTTTTCAGTATTGCCTTCATTGTCTAGCGTGAACAAACATTATAAAAGTTGTGCTAAGGCTGGGCGTGGTAGCTCATGTCTGTAATCCAAGCACTTTGGAGGCCAAGGTGGGTGGATCACCTGAGGTCGTGAGTTCAAGACCAGCGTGACCAACATGGTGAAACCCTGTCTTTCTTTAAAATAAATAAATAAATAAAAATAAAGTTGTGCTAAATATATTCACTACGACACCATAATTTTGGCACAGTAATCCCCATTACACATTGCAAGGAGAAATTACATCGACTTTATATCTATTTGTCTCTTATATTCTAATGTTTCCCCTCAGGCACTTATGCTTGCACAGAGCAACTTTGCTGGACTGAAATAGGGATAGTTTTCATTAAAATTCCCCTTAAATTCAACTCCAAAATACCTCCTCACAATTTCATTTGTGACTACAGTGAGTGTTATTTTGGTTATCAAGTTCAAACTTTCTCTGGTCTAAATTCAACTTTTTTTTAAAAAAAAGGAAATAAATCTAAGAGAGCTTACATTATCACTTCATGGATATCTCATTATTTTGACATTCCCACTTTCTTATATGGTAGGTGTCTACAGTCACTTGCAGTTTTAGTATTTTAAATATTCAATATATTATGTAAAGCTAATGCAAGTGAAAGATGGAGAAATTCTCTGTTTCAAAACTGAAGTGGCAACAGTGTGCCCATTAAAATAAAACAGAAGATCACATATCACAGGTAACACTTTTCCTGCATTCTGGTACAGAATATTCACACCAACGATGGATGGTGGCACCCTCTCATAAAATAAAAGCAAAACAAACTGCCAGAAGAGAAGGGTACGTTGGCAGACAGCTAAATTATTTGAAAAATCTCTTATACCACCTAATTCACATCAAAAGGAGAATCATTCAGATTCACCTAAGAAGTGTGTGAAGTCATAACTCCTATTTTTTAACTGCCCTCCCGCCCAGCAAGCCTTCCCCTGCCTACTCCCCTCCTCTAGGGGCTGCCAAACCACAAGGCTCTGCTTCCCTTATTCCCACCTGCTGGCATCAGCAGGAACCCAGCTCCCACCAAGACCCCCTCAGACTCCTCCCCTCCACACAGATCTCAACTTCCTCAGGCCTTCCTGGAGTCCCAAGAAATGGCTGACTTTTACCCAATCTGATGTCAGTTTTTAACACTTCTTGGTACTAAGCACTTCCCAAGATAGAAAACCCACCTCGTCAAATCATAACATTTGCAGAGTTGCATTATTTTAGAGATGTCAGGAGTTAGAAGCCTTGGGCACCCTCTAGTTGAGTGGCTCTCAACCTTAACAGAGTTACTTGCCTTTAACCTAATACCTAGTTTATAAGCTTAACCTTTACGATTCTGAGGTAAAATTCAAGTAATTCATCTATACATAATCCTATGCGTATGCATATGCCCTTTATCATAATGTTAAGTAGAAATAAAAGAAACTAATTTAAAATAGGTATTTTGTTACGTGCCAGGACATTAACAGACATGAAATAAAGTGGTCAGCTGTTTATATTTACCTATACTTATGAGTGAGTTCACATTTGGAAAAAAATAAGATCAGAAAACATTCTGCATGAGAAATACAAAAAAATAAAAGGACAAACGGACACGTGTGTTCATCTTCACAAATGAAAATGTGAATTAGGGCCAGGGATAGTGGCTTACGCCTATAACATCCGTGGTTTGGGAGGCCGACGTGGGAAGACTGCTTGAGCCTGGGGGTTCAAGACCAGCCTGGGCAACAAAGCAAGACTTCATCTCTACAAAAAAATAAAAATTACCCAGGTGCAGTGATGTGATGTGAGCCTATAGTTCTATTAATAGCTACTCAGGAGGCTGAGGTGGGAGGATCACTTGAGCCCAGGAGCGCGAGGCTGCAGTGAGCTATGATCATACACCTGCACTCCAGCCTGGGTAAACAGAGTAAGACTCTGTCTCTAAAAATAGAAAACTTGAGTTAGAATAAACAGAGATGAGACTGCCTTGTACTTGGCATCTTTCAGGAATGCCAACTAGGTCACTCTAGACACCAGACAATTCTTCATTTGGCAGGTTTGTCCTGAAACTGTAGAATGTCTGACACAATTGGAACCTGCCCTACAAATGATGAGGCAACACAAAACACTCCCACAAAATCCCAGAACACCCTTTAGAGGGCATTACTGAGAAGTACTGATCTAATTCACCCCATTTTGCCTCTGAGAACACAGAAGTTCCGAGAGGTTAAGTGATTACAATACTCAAAGCAGGAACAGGTTACGCACCATGACAAAGTGGGTTCCAGAAACAAGTCTCATAATCACCACACACACATACACGTGCACACACATGCTTCCTCTCCCCTCCTTTCTTCTACTCCTGGCTCAGATTTTTCATCTATGTCATCGGTAATCATCACCCTTCAAATATAACTATCTGTGTCCCTCTGACCTGGTTCTTCCTGAATTGTGTGTGCCAACATTACTCTCCATCAAGACTCCATCGAGTCTCACTAATGTGGCCACAGCCTTAGTCTTTTTAACCCAAATCACAAAGATCTCTAACTTAGCAGTCTCCTTCTTGAGCCATCACCAGCCTCCTGACTGTTTCTGGGACCTTCCAGTTCCCAACCATCCCTTTATCTCCGTCCTTCCTTCCCACTCTCAACTCACTCAGCACCCAAGAGAACTAGTTCAGCATTGCTCCCTCAACATCACCCATCATGTGTAACCTGGGCCTTGGTTGACACCCACTGTTGGCTTTTTCCTTAGTCCTTACTGCACAGAAGTGTGAAGTATATTAAGTTCCATATCTACACAGGCATGCAATCCTTCCTAGTCACCAAACATAGTACAATTCTGCTCGGTGTAGTTTTAGCTGCTTTAACATTTTTTTTCAAGTGCTGTCCCCAGTCTGCTGAGCTAATGCCTAATTCGATCAGCCTATAGGAAACAACTTTGCTTTTACAATAATTAGGCAATAAATGATGAGGATGCTCCTTCCAATAATGTCTTTGTTCATGTTCTGTGGCTAAGAGGAAGACCCTCTTTCTCAAAAAACAGGTTTCATATTTCCTTCAAAATCTGGTTCCTATTAATATCCTCAATAAAGCTTTCAAGATCTTAGCATATATTGATCTCTGAATTCTCAACTTATTAACAATGTCAGACTTTTGGAGAAGAAAGAAATCTACAGATTACCTAGTCAAGCCATGTTATTTTACAGATGAAGAAACTGGAAGTCAGAGAAGGGAGCAAGCAGTCTCCAGTGATATAACCAGTTGTCTGCAGACAAGGCTGCAACGTAGGTCTCTGCACTTCCTGCCCAGTTTCTTTCGAATACACCAGTGACTCATTTCACAGCATTTATGGACCTTTCAAAAGATCAGAATTGTTTTTCTTTAAAAATGTGCTTCTATATAAATTTTAAAAAGATATGCTTCATAATGTCCTTTAGTACTTAAAAATAGAAACATTTTTGTTTGTGCCATATTTTCATACTACATGGAAATTTAATACAAATATGCAGTTCCTATTTCCCTTGTTAATTTCTTTCTCATTTTCTTTTCCCAAGTCAAAAACCATCTGCAGCTTGCTTCCCAGGACAAAACAGTCATGCCAAAAAAAAAAAAGTCTTAAATAGAGTAGCCAAATCAATATCCCAAATGAAGGTTAAGTTGTACAGCATTTTGGTTTCAAACCAGGTTTATTTTACGAGTATTTTTTCTCTTTATAGGAAGGACAGAGTAAAGGAAATCACAATATTTCGAAAGTGTGCCTGCATGCCTTAACCATCATCAGTTAACAATGACTCACACATTTTTTAAGCTCATATCTGTCTCATTGAAACTTCTTAGAACTCAACTATTTATACGGTAAATGCCTTGAATGATCAGATTTAATTATGTCTATTCTTTTCCTGCACTGTTTAACCATTTGCTTCTTAAATTAATGTACATTAGTTAACTCTTTTTAATAATATCCATAGAGAAGACCACAGTCAAAATCCAAAATAACAGCTCATTTCCCCAACCTTGAAAATCTGGTATTTCTATTCTTTGAGGTTATCTTACACTCTACTTTAAATACAACTGCAATGCAGAAATAGAAGTAGATATATTATTCCAAATCTACTAAACTGAATGATGAATAGAGAAGGTTTCAAAAGAACTGGCTCAAATTTCACTGCCTTAATCTCTGGGTCCACAGAGTAATACAAACACGCACACATACAGACACCACTCCCCTTTGAAAAAGATGATAGTCACTGATTTGTTTTAAGCTTCTTCCCAACTCTGCCTCAAACTTTTAATTTCTCCACCACTAAGGAAATGTATTTTATTACAGTATTTATAAACTGTCTTAAAATCTACATAAAAAGTGTAAATTGAAATTATCATCACAACCACCTGGTATTGATGAAAACAAGTGTAAGATGTTAGCAAGGAAGGAGACACACAGAAAGAATTGTAATACCCATCTACAATTAAAAAAAAGAGAGAGAGAGACTATAGGCTGCCTCCCTGGTTCCATCATGAATTGTGAAACCTTGAATGTCACTTAATCTTTCCGGCCTACTTCCTTCCTTGTGAACCAAGGGAGAATATGAACATGGTATCTGTTTAGACTTTAAAATTCTATGGTTCTAGGGCACTACAAAAAATGTACTGAATTATTTTCTGTGACATGACTGATTAAAGAGATTATATACACAGTCAGTGCTCCATATCCTGAGTTCCACATCTGTGGATTCAGCCAACTATGGATGGAAAATATTCAGGGAAAATAAATATCCCACAAACTTCCAAAAACAAAAACTTAAATTCACTGTGCACTGAGTACTATGTTGAATAGATGCAAGTAAAGTGATGTATGGGTAGTGTATTAGGTATTATATATAATCTAGGAATGATTTAAACAATACGGGAGGGTGTGCATAAGTTACACTATGCCATTTACATGGGAACTTGAGCATCCGTGAATTTTGGTGTCCTCGGGGGTTCCTAGAATCACCCCCAGGGATACCAAGCAAGGATTGTTTATGTTTAGTTAACTCTTCAGCAGAGGCCCTCCCCAAGAGTTAAAAGTTAAACTATAAACCCCTGATGTTTGTGACAGTAGTTCGTTGTCACATATTAAGTGTGGCCAACTGAATCTATGATTATTTTGCAAATTTTATTTTTATAAGGTGTCACCTCCATTCTTCATTTTAAAAATTTTGACAAAATTGCTAGTTAAAGAGCAAAATAGCCACGAGGGAACAAAATAATAATGCAATGATACCAGCAGCTTATACTTACTGAGCTCTCACCATCTGCCAGGGACTCTTGAACATCTGCACAGGTATTCTTGCATTTACTCCTTACAATCTTACTATTCCAGTTTGTCAGTTGAGAAACAGAAGGACAAGTGGTGAAATAACATGCCCAATGTCACAATGTAAGTGGGACATCTGGACTTGGACCCCAGGCAATGCACCCGCAGCTCACTCAGGTGGCTAACCCCTTCACCTGGGAGTCTCTAATTAAGAGGCTGAGTGGCAATATATGGAAGTTAGCTCAATCTCACACTGATGAGCTACATAACCCGGGAACTCATTTTTCACATCTGCAGGGTGTGGGCGGGTGTTGGAGCTTTCACTTTCCACTATCTGGCAATGTAATCTGGAAAGCCCACAAAAGCATTTACCACAGATATCTAAAAAAGATGGGCATTTCTCTCTGGAATATCTCTTACAGCATAACCACCTGCCTTTTCCCTGCTTAGTATAAATGGACCTAAGAGCAAGAAAACAGCTGGGATCCCAGCCCTAAGACATTATGAGAGAGTACCTCAGAAGGAACAAGAAATAGAGACTTAATTGTTTTTCCTTGTTCCTAGAGATGCAGGTAATAAATTCCCCTCCCCATGTCCTTATATCTACCTGTGCTGTCAATCAAATAGCTACCATTTTCAGACCAACTCCTGCACCAAGTTTAGCCAAGAGCCACCTCACTCCACCGTATTCCACCCAACTCTGCTCCATGCTTGTCCACAATCGGAGAAGCAATTTAATCGCATGTAAGGACTGACCAATAAGGGGCAATGGGTCATTTTTAGAGGCAGCTCTTATTTCTGCTCAACGTTTAAAACAGATCCACCCAAAAACCCTGGGTGGTGCCATTGAAGTCAGGTACTTGATCCATTCTATCAAGTGTCAGACTCTGATTCTTTCCTGGCTATGTTCCAGAAGAGGCTACTGAATGGTGAGAAAATGCGGAGAGCTGCTGACTGGCCAAGCCTTCTCACATCTTATGCAGTTGGTCAGTGTTCCTGTAATAGGTGCGAAAGTAGTAATCTGTAGCAAAAGTAGTCAATGTCTTCTAACAAGGGAAAGTGGTAAGGACTGTTATTTCTGCTTTCTAACCACCCACAAAGGTTAAATGACCCCAATGAGTTGCAGAGGGGGCAACAGGTCAGATACCACCATTAGAACCTACATCACAGGGTCAGTCTATTCAATGGGATTTAAGGTATTCAGAAACTGAATATTCACTAGTATATGAAACCATTAAACTATCCAAAACTCAACCATACTTGGTTTATGAGCCCTCACACCCCTGGCATCTGCACAGTTAGAGCTCACATGAAAAACATTCCTTTTCCATCCTGATGAAGATGGAATAGAAAGACTCAGTCTACTCACGGAGCTTAATATTATATACCTTATTGAGCTTCCATTTTCAATGTTATAATAATACTCTTAAGAGCGCCTGGAAAATGTAATGCATTCAGCAGGCACTCACTGAATAACACTCATCAGGGATTCTAGGTTCCAGTCCTTCCATCACCAGTTAGACATTAGGTCCCTAAGTAGTCACTTTACCTCTCCAAATTGCATTTCCTTGTGTGTGAAAAAACAGAGCTATACCAAACAACAAAGTCCCTTAAACACAAAAATCTATAACTACAAGGTAAAAGTTATATTCTTGAAAATTATCAAAGAATAAGTGGTGTATCTGAACACAGATGAAAAAGTATTCGTCCCTTTTTTTAAAGAAAAAGGAAGGAAAATCGAAGACTCAGAGACAGGAATACTACTGAATGTTTGTATCACTAAACCGAGATAAGATAAATGGCAGGGCCAGATCTAAAATGTAAATTTAGAGAGACTCTCAGAGTCCTGTGCCAAAGCTCAAGTTTCAATAAAACATTGCTTTTGTTAACTAATATACCCCCTCGTACCCTTCTTCGCTTGTTCATAATAAATACACTAACATGATTATGGGTAGCCAGTTTTAGTCAGTTTGGTGCACTCTTACTTTGACTAAGTATACCAGTTTAAAATTCTGACTCCAAAAGAAATAAGACACTGTTTTAAAGCATTTAGATTGTATCTCTTGGTTATATTTGTGTGCTATTTGACAAACTCCTGGAAATGTTCTCATTGACGTTTACAGAATATTCGATGAAAGACTCAAAATAACCACAGCTACACTATTTCTCAGAATTCTGTTACCATTAAGAGTACCTTGAAAAGCTGGTTGGCTCTTTCCCACACATCCCCAACCCTCCTGTCTTTTATTATAGCAACGCTGTTCACAAGTCTCTTCTTCCTGTCATCAGTTTTCCTTGTCCTTGCATGGAAACCTTTGCTCCCAAACTTCAGCTCTCCCATCACCGGCTGGCATTTAAGCTTCCCATACAGCAATAATATTACTACCAAAGCTATGAGTAATTTTAATGTGGGAAGGGGAAAGGAAATGCAAGATAGCAATAATTGAAAGGTAAAAAACAAAATTTGCATATGAGTATCATCCATATTTTCTTTATCAACTCTGCCTTACAGTTCTACCAAAGTAGAATTATCCCTGTTGTTGAGAGATAGATACAGAGAGATAATTATATGCACACAGTTATACCACCAGGGAAGGTACAAACTTCAAGTGTGTGTTCTTTCAAACCATGCCCCATTGAACCTCAGAGGTCTGTAAGGTAGGCCCTTTTGGGGTCTCTGATCAATATTTACACAAAACATGAAATCAAATTCCCACTTACATCTCTGAGCACATATCTGAACTTAAATGCATTATGGATTAGAAAGTTGCAGTTCTCTATTGATCTCTTTTACAAATCCATGCTGATATAACATTTGTACTCAAGAAAAGCTGTACAGGCAAAGACATTGCTCAAACATATACAACACACTCAACAGATGCCTGGCAAAACACAGGAGCCATTGGCATCTGTACTTATGGAGACATAGCAACCAAATACTTTGGAATTTGGAAGCAAAACCATATAAAAGGTATCTGGGGGAAAACTGTGGAAATTTTAATATGGCCTGCATATTAGACCATAATTATCTTTGGTGTGATAATGGTACAGTGCAGTGGTTCTTAAACTTGCTGGCACATTAGACTCACCCGGGAGCTTCGCCCAAAACAAAGAAACAACAAATACTAATGCCTGTGACTCATGCAGGAATTGAGATTAATTCATCTGGAGTGTGGTCTGAGCTTTGTAGTATTAAATTTTTCAAAATTTAAAACTTCGAATACAGACATAAGATTTATGTGTATTCAATAACCCATTACAAAATTTCCTAGTGCTTAAATTTTTCAAAATAAAAAGTTGGGGAAACAGTATCAACTGCATTGCTCATGTGATCAACTTAGACAAGATACTATCTGGGGTACAAAATTCAGCATATCACAAACAGAAAACTACTTTCAGATGATACGAAACGTTTATGAATTGACTAATTAACATGAGAATCCGTCAATTCATAACTAATCAATAAGAATTGACTAATTCTTATGTTTAAGAACTGACTAAGGTTAATAAACTATAGAATAAACTTATTTGGTTTCAGTACTTATTTTAAAATGTTTTTAAAAGTTGTAGTCAGTGCCTTACTTACGTTATTCTGAATATTGTCTCTGTAGAATACTGCAGGCATAGAATGCATCTGGGTTTTATCTCTACTGATCCTAAAAACACACTTTAATGTACATTTTAAAATAAATCCTTACTATTTGTCTGATTTGTCCTAATTTCCAACAAATATTGATTCTTCAATCAGTCTAAACTAGTGCCATCTGTCATCTGGATAGTTATTATTCAAAAGGAAAACTGTAGTTATTATTCATTATTTATATCTCACCAACTTGATATTTTTCCCTGGCAAGAACATTTAAAGAATAGTGAGAAACATAGCTGGAAAAGCAGATTGGAGGCCTGATTTCAAAAATGTTCATAGCATATACTCATTTGGAAAATATTTATTGAGAACCTACTACATGCCAAGTAATGTGGATACAATTACACACAAGTCAAACCAGATTCCAGATTTATAGTCATGTTGGGAATACAGACAAACAGGCATGACACAGTTAGAGGGCTGCTTTTGGAAAGTTAATCTGAAGATCAGAATTAAACTAACCTGGCTTGTGGTAAAAGCTTATATGTAAGTAAACAAAAGAGTGTTCTTTCATGAGAATTAAGTTTGGTGGTAGAGTCCTCCTGAACAAGTTCCTTTCCATTCTGTTTTTCTCTTCCCTCCTGTTTGGTTTCACGTGGCTACTGTAACAAATTACCAAAGTTTGGTGGCTTAAACAAAATAAATCTATTCTCTAAAAGTCTGGAGACTGGAAATTTAAAAGCAAAATCACTGGGCTGAAATCTGGGTGTCAGCAAGGCCGCACTCCCTCTGAAACCTCTGGGGAATCCAGTCCTTGCTTCTTCTAGTATCGATCTGGGGGTACCAGCATTTCCCTGCTATGGCCACATGACTTCAATCTCTGCCTCCATCTTCACATGCTTCTCCTCTGCATATCAAATCTCCCTCTGCCATCTAAAAGGATGCTTGTAATTGCATTTAGGACCCAACTGGATAATCCAGGATAATCTCTCATTTCAAGATCCTTAATTTAATCACATCTGCAAAGACCCTTTTACCAAATAAGCTCACATTCACAGCTTCCGTGAATTAGGACCTTTTGTTTTTTGTTTTTTTGGAAGCCATTATCAGACTCTCATACCTACACAGAAAGCCTAAGAATGAAAAAGGATAACAAGAAAAAAAAGTACAACTTGACTAAGCCAGAGCATTTACAGTTCTGCTCCAAACACATCTGAAGAGTTGTTCTGCTTCTGAATAGGTTCCCAAAAAGCATGGTTCTTTATGCCTTAAGTTATTTAATGTGTTTACGGTGAGAATTGAATAAAATGATATTGGGAAGTGTCTTACGAATTAAAGCAAATATTATACCTCTTTTTTCCCCCTCTTCTTCCTCTTCATTAATAACCTCAAATTTCCTTTTGAGCAGCTCCTGTAATTTTCACTGACCCATTTCAGAATTCTGGCTTGACACTTCACTGTATTATATCCTGGGAGAAAGAATCCAGCAAAGTTCAGCAAGCAGCCTCCTACACAGAGCCAGTTCTCAGGAGCCTTCAGGATCAGAGGTGAATCTGGGCAAGGCTGAAGCCTGGTCTGGCGGTACCCTGGAGCCAGATCCGTTCCAGAACTGGAAGAGTAACATGGCATTCATCCAGGGGACATGCTAGTTGTAGTTGCTTTTCCTTAACTAAAAGAGCAAGTCTTGGCAAGAGAGCATAAAAGCCTAAGGACAAAGGGATACAGGTAAGCCAAAGAGTATGGATAAACCTCAAGATTCCAAGGAAAACACTGAGGAGCCATTATGCCTTTTGTACTTCAGCGATTACAACAGTGGGGGATAGGTCAAATCTTTGCCTTCCTGATCACACCCTTTGAGTAGAACTGTAATACAGACTACCATAATCCTGACTCGCCACCTTCTCTAGTCACCTGGATATGAAGAATTGCTGCCATTGTAGAATCCACTTGCTAAAACCCTCAATCAAAAGTTTTTGTTTTTGTTTTCCTGAGACTAAGTCTCACTCTGTTGTCCATGCTGGAGTGCAGTGACACAATCTCAGCTCATTGCAACCTCTACCTCCCAGGTTCAAGCGATTCTCTCACCTCAGCTTCCCGAGTAGCTGGGACTACAGGCACATACCATCATGCCAGGCTAATTTTTATATTTTTAGTAGAGACAGGGTTTCACTATGTTGGCCAGGCGGTCTTGAACTCCTGACCTCATGATCCGCCTGCCTCAGCCTCTTAACATTCTGAGATTACAGGCATAAGCCACCGTGCCCGGCCAGAAGTATATCCTAATATTGTTAGTACTTAAGGGTGTCCTCCAAAAAAGAAAACATCCTGATGTAGAAAACCTACATATAAATCAATAATTCAATGATTGCTTGTATATAAGCCCCATCTACTTTCTTCTCACTCCAGCTCTGAATTAGTATTCAAATTCAATCCTCAGCCTCTTAAGCAAGAATAAAAATATCACCTCATATACTATGATGCCATTACAAATATATTCCCATTTTATCTGAGCTATTAACTTTTTTTTTGCTTTATGAACATAATAAATAATTCATTTCATGGCTTAAAACACAGCAACATGAAGGCAAATGCAAAATAAACAGCAAATCAAAATCTGTAGAATACTAGACAAGGGCTGTCTGATGTAAGGCAAGTACTATGAGACAGTCCAAAGACTTAAAACACTGCATTTAACTTTGTTTTCAAAGAACATGGTGACCAAGTTCACAGGTTAGGCAATCCATTATCCCCTCTTCCTCATTTATTGGCTTGCCTTCATGTAGCCGAAGTTTCAGGCAGCTACATAAAAAGTCTATTGTTTCCTCTCTGCTATAGCTCATCAAGTAATGTCCTTTCACTCCAGTGAAAAGCCTATACCCTCTTACTGAGCTCATCCTAGCTTATTAAATTTATAATTTAACAACTGTGCCAACACACTGTAATTACAGAATCATTACATGGTTTTTACATACAATCATTTCTTAAAGGAAAGCTCGCTGGAGATCCAGTTTATGAAAGCAGATATTGCCTCAGTCTCCTTCACACATTCTGAAGAAAAGCTCGGTCACCTCCCACCCACTAATCCCTGGTTTTGGCTAAACCAAGAAAAGGACAATATTGATGTCTATTAAGTAGGAAGGCATGTCAGGGTCACAGAAGAAATAACTCCAGCTTTGGAACATAAAACAACTTACACCTTTCTCTTTGCCAAGCCAGAATACTGACATGACTACTGAAGCCCCTTGCCTCATTTCCTTGTGGCCTGAGGCTAGCTTCCCTTTCTGGCAGACCCCCCCAGGACAATACATGAGGTCTTAGAGCCAACTAGTCCTATAGATCCAAGAGGAATCAAAGCATAGCTGTCACCCATACAGGTTGCAAATGGCATCTCCTTGTGGACAACTGGGTGCCATTATCTGTAGATAGTTATTGAAACATAGATTTCTGGCACTAGTATTAGTCGAATTCTAAAGTTTGGTCTAGTAAAAATAAACTAAAACCCTGGAGATACAAAGCAACATTCTTACATCCCAAAGCATCATCACATAATTGGCAAACATTTATTGACTGCCCGCAGCATGCCTGGCATTAACTAGATGCTGAGATTCAGGGATAAAGAAAACAACATGATCAATGCCTTTATGAGTTTCTAGTCTAAGATGGATACAGTAACTGGACACATAGCTGAGAATAAACAAGGGACTGAACGATAAGTCACAAGGAGAATTTTTTTTAGAAAATTGCATACATAAAGCATTATAATCAAAGTAAACCATATAATACATTTTCATCAAAAGACATAGCTTGATAATTTTACTATACTCTATTTATTGTTTACTTCTTTCTTTCTCTTCCTGTTTCTTCTGTTTTTACTACCATGGTTATTCCCAGACTTATATACTTTAGGAAAAAAATGTGAAAAATGTGTTTTGTTTTTTTCTTTTAATTTGAAGTGGAAGGAACCAGCACAGGGCTGTTGACTTTTTATCTTTCAAGGAAGGACTTTTTTCCCCTAGAAATGAAAAACTATAACTACTTGCACTCGCTTCATTTCATTAAAACATTGATCACACGTGAATAAAAGAATTTGTGATCAAATTCATTTTCGTATAAATGACCCATATCAGATCCTTTCATATTTTGATAATCAGTATGAGTTATAAAGCAGGAATGATAACAAGTAAGAGAAGAAAAAAGCCCTGATGAGTCAAAAATCTAATGGAATATAGAGGTTGGAGATGGCAAAAACTTTCCTGATTTCAGTTTTCTCTGGGACCAGCCCAACCTTTAACAATGCAATAACAAAGAAGCAAGGTGTATTTCTGCCTTGCATGGAGTGGATATGGTGAATGAGAACACCATCAAGAATCATAAAATGATGTAGGCATACCTGGAAAGTAATGTGGAGGTGTAACTGCGGGGGAGTTCTGCTAAGAAAGGAATGCTGAGAAGACACTTGGGAGAAAATGACTTTTTAAAGTGTGAATTGAAAAGAGAAGGAGCTCAAGGCCAAGAAACTGACACTGACAGCACGAGATGACTGATGTGCAGATTAGGGTTGAGTTGGGGCAGTTGAAAAATAAAGGACAGAGCTGAAAAATCTTAGAGAGAAGAAAACAACAAAGCTTAGTAACAGCTCCTTGAGCAGGCCCAGGGAGAGAGATGTCAGTGATGACTCAGATGTCAGGAGTGGCGAGGCAGGCCAGCGGCAAGACTGCCGGTGGCAGGAGGAAGTAGGAGAGGAAACGATGCATGCGATAGCTAAGAAACACTATAAATGGTACAGATCTGTGGTTTCTCCAGCAAAAATGTAAGTACAAAACATTCTGCATTCAGTACCCTAGTTAAAATGTAACTGTGGGGAGAGCAACAGATTAACTACACAAATTGTTGCTTTATTATAGCATGCCTAGGAATGTGCATGGAGAAAAAAAATACTGAGGCAAAATAAAACTCAGTTGTGGCTAGCTCTAGAGTAGCATTATATTGAGAAGTGACTTTTGCCTCCTCTTTTATGCTGTTATTTTTCCAAATTTTCTCCAGCGAGAATGTTGTAGGGCAAATTTTCAAAAATTCCTAAGTGAACATGTTAGAATGCTGTGTGTTGTAAATTTCACAGAAACACATACACACCAGAAGGCATCCACCAACATAAGGTATTACGGAGCTTTCGGCACACAGAGCGTCCTCCAACACAGCATTAATACATCTGTAGAAGTCAATATGAATCATCGTAGTTGGCCATCTGATGACTTTCACGTGTTTAGCATATAATCAGAAGTACACAAACTGACCATATTTTAGCCAAATCATGAAAGCCAAGAAATTCGTCTAATAAATAAATTACCCCAAAGCCTAATACTACCTCAAGGAATTTTTCAATAAGATCTGTGAAAGGCTCTCTAGAATTAGAGAAGATATCAGCACTAAGATATTTGAGTATTAAACACAGCATTTCATGATGCTAGAAAAGTGGAATAGGTACTTTCAAAGTAAACTGAGCAAATCCAGCATGCAAGGTCGTTGAAATAGAGAAACGTCATTACTGCTTCCTCAGACTCCGGCGGCGGACAGGGAGGACCGCCTCTGGAACCAGACTCCCGGGTCTGAAAGCAGCTGCACCACATTCCTAGCATGTCACCTTGAGCAAGTTCTCTTCACTTTTGTGCCTCACTTTCCCCAACTATAAAATAGAGATCATAACTGTATCTACCCTCAAAGAATCATGAAATATAGGGCTGGGTGCAGTGGCTCACGCCTATAATCCCCGTACTTTGGAAGGCTGAGGCCAAGGCCGAGGCTGAGGTGGGTGGATCACTTGAGGTCAGGAGTTCAAGACCAGTGTGGCCAACATGGTGAAAACCCATCTCTACTAAAAATTCAAAAAGTAGCCAGGCATGGTGGCAGGCGCCTGTAATCCCAGCTACTCGAGAGGTTGAGGCAGGAGAATCCCTTGAACCCAAGAGGCAGAGGTTGCAGTGAGCTGAGATCACACCACTGCACTCCATCCTGGGCTGACAGAGCAAGACTCTGTCTTAAAAAAAAAATGTGAAATATAAATGAGTCAATATTCAAATATAGAATATTATAAACCACATAATACCAGGCAAATTGACGGTACTGTATAAAGGTTATTATATGTTTTTCATTAAAGTGAGATGTCAGAAAAGCCCAGCCTTTTCAAAAATTCTATTAATACTTCAATGCAATCATCAAATGTGCTGATCATGTTGGTGATCACGTGATAGTTTTTTCCGTATTCAAAAATAAAAGGTTGCTTTTTTTCCTCTCCCTCTTCCTCATATTTTTTCCTCTGATCTATACACAAAAATAAATACAGTTAATACTTGAGTTTCCAGGAGTGAGAGGTCCAGATGGTTTTCTCCCTACTCAAGCCCTCCTCTAGGAAACGAAGAAGTCTTTATTCAACAACGCTGTAGGTTGGCAAAAAGTTTCAAAATCAAAAGCAAGTTGACCCCACTGTAAAAGAAAAAGGCTCCTAGAGCCCTTACATCGGGTGGCGGGGTGGGGGGTGGGGGGGAGGGGAAGAAAAAATAGCAGAAAAGGAAAGAAAAAGGCTGTACTAAAGAAAAATTAAATAAATTTGGGTTTTTGCAAAAGGCTCTAACACCTAGTTCTCCCATGATGCAGCACAGCTCCTCAGAACCTCACGTATCAGAGAAGCCTTCAGCCTACCACTCCACCAATAAGATATGAGAATATAGCTTTCGTGCGCAGTTAAGCTGGCAAAGACCAGAGGCTTACCCAGAATTGCCTTGCTCCTCACCAGGCACCAACTTCTTCAAAGCTCAGTCTCTTCCCTAGGATACTGAGAAAGCCACCCACCTGGATATTCCAGAGAAATATGAGCTGAGCTTCCAGAATCCTCAGATTTGCAGCTATTTGTTTAACTGTTTTAAGTTATATGGATTTTTGTCTTTTTCCAGATTGGTATTTCTTTCAGGAGTCAGGAGACACATCCTGGCATCTTTCACTGAATTCCCTCCCTAATAAAACCATTCTTTCTTTCTTTTTTTTTTTTTTTTTTTTTTTAACAGAGTCTTGATCTTGTTGCCCAGGCCAGAGTACAATGGCATGACCTTGGTTCACTGCAACCTCTGCCTCCTAGGTTCAAGCGTCTCCTGCCTCAGCCTCTGGAATAGCTGGGATTACAGGCACCTGCCACCATGCCTGGCTAATTTTTTTTTTTTATATTGTTAGTAGAGATGGGGTTTCACCATGTTGGTCAGGCTGGTCTCAAACTCCTGACCTCAGGTGATCTACTTGACTCAGCCTTCCAAAGTGCTGGGATCACAGGCGTAAGCCACTGCACCCAGCCATAAAACCATTCTTTACAAGCACAGTTTCATCTTTTCAAGATAACAATTGGCTACAGATGTTGAATAGGTATGCAGGGACCAGCTTCCATGCACCCCACCTTTAGGACTTGCAACTCTAGTTCATGGGTCCTCAGAGAAGTTATTACCAGTTTCCAACATTCCAAATTACTGCAAATGGCAGAAACTACAAATGTTTGTAAACGCCAAGAGTCTGAGGATCTACTGACACAGTACGTGATGAAACCTTACCCACAGAATATTAAGAAAGCGTTTCCTGCCTGTCTGGGGCTGGCAAGCCACAACCCTTTTCTTCTCCTCGGGCATCAAGCAGGACTCATCCCAACACATGGGCTCAGGCTCAAAGTCTATCAGGCTGGACTGATAATGCACCTTCATTCTCTTCCCAGAGCAAGGGAAGGAAATGGGAGAGCATCTTTGCTCTAGGAAGGCAGGCTTCAGCAAAGGAAGTAGCAACTACTTACAAGTCATACAAAGTGCCATTCTTTCCTCTAACCCACACCTTGACCTGTGTTGACCATCTCCCTCTCTCATCATACTGTCTATCTCTAGATTCTTCCAAATACTTATTGAACTACTATGTTCATGACAGGAGAGAGGAGGAAACTGTCTCAGATAGCATAAGAAGTTCAACAGTAACCAAGCATTTTCTTAGTTATTTCCAATAGGCCTGTGTGCTTTAGCTCACTTAAATCTTCACAACACCACTGAGGCACAGAGATGTTTTGTAATTCACCCAAGGTCAGTTAACCAATAAGGGTGGATCTGAGACACAAAACCATGCCATCTCATCATGGAGAGCTCCCTCTTCCCACTACAATGTCAATCCATTAGAACAGCTCCAATTCAGTAGACCCAATGATCCATGATGGAGCAATTGGGTATTCTGAAGAATGGGCAGATCACAAGCGTACATGGAGGGAAAAAAAAATCCCAATTCTTCAGCTAAGATTGACCTTTAAGACTTCTCACAAATTGGTCTCAACCTCTCATTCCAGTCTTTTCTTCTTCCTCCCAAGAGCCATACACTATCCATACAGGATACTGTAAGTTGATCCTTCCAGTATCAACTCCCTTCCAAACTTCTCTCTCTTCAGAATGTATTTACCTTCTTCCCCTAAAACCCAATCTTATCCAACTGCTCCAGCAAGATGAAACCTGAAACTTTCTCTGATGTTCTTAATTGGATGTAAGATGTCATTCTTCCGTGAACACCCATAGCAAGGCTGTTTAAAAATGATGTAACATAATGATTATAACTTCCAGTCCTGTAACACAGATATGACAGAGCTTATCCTCCTTAGCAGAAAACATGGGATAGTATACAAAGCATCTGTTAACAAACTCCAGGGAGTTACCACAGCACAGTTTTTAAAAAACATATCTTATCAGCCAGGTGCAGTGGCTCATGTCTGTAATCTCAGCACTTTGGGAGACCAAGGTGGATGGATCACCTGAGGTCAAAAGTTTGAGACCAGCCTGACCAACATGGTGAAATCCCTTCTCTACTAAAAGTACAAAATTAGCCAGGCGTGGTAGTGCATGCCTGTAATCCCAGCTACTTGAGAGGCTTAGGTAGGAGAATCACTGGAACCCAAGAGGTGGAAGTTGCAATGAGCCAAGATCATGCCATTTTACTCCAGTTTGGGCAACAAGAGTAAAACTCCATCTCAGAAAAAAAAATATATATATATATGTATGTGTGTGTGTGTGTACATATATACACACATATATACATATCTACACACATATATGTACATATATATACATACACACACATATATATACACACACACACATACACATACACATATATGGCTTATCATTGATAGCTACTATTCTGGATAATGAAAACCAAATATAGCTTCTTCTAGCGATAATGATTCCATGTTTTGGAGATTCAATAGACTGATGCTAAGAGCACTCCATCTAACTAATGTCTAATATAAAAACCTCTATTGTCTTCTTGTCTCATTGATAATCTCAATATCACAGACCCAAGAAAAGGCAAATTCTAAGTAATTCTTTAGCATGCAGAATGTATGTGCTATTACTCTTCTTTGTCTGGAATCTATTAAACAAGCAGAACCAAGGGATCAAATCTGAAATTTCTAGAGGAATAAATGGGTGCTGCCACTAATGATCATCTCTGAGGCCTTGTTAGGTGTTTGGGAACAAAATTATCAGTCCCCAGCATGAAAGACACCAAGGAGAAACCTGACAGCTAACAGGCTCCGATTTCCCTCCCACATGAGGATTAAAGAAATAGGCATATATTGTTTTTTTATTTTGGTTGTTTGGATGGTTTTGTTTTTGTTTTTTTTTTTTGAGACTGAGTCTCACTCTCTCACCCAAGCTTAAGTGCAATGGTGCGATCTCAGCTCACTGCAACCTCTGCCTCCTAGGTTCAAGCAATTCTCCTGCCTCAACTTCCCAAGTAGCTGGGATTACAGGCATGCACCTCCATGCTCAGCTAATTTTTGTATTTTTAGTGGAGACTGGGTTTCACCATGTTGGTCAGGCTGGTCTCGAACTCCTGGCCTCAAGTGATCCGCCCACCTCAGCCACTCAAAGTGCTGAAATGGGCATATACTGTTTACAAATTTTAACTACCCCAAGATGGAGAAATGGGCATACATTGCTTTGAATTTGAAAACTTCAACAGAGTACTTTCTTCAAGAATACAGGAATAAAAATCCACTTAAACATTATAGTTTTGCATTGAAATGTCCTTTCAGCATAATTGCCAAAATCCTTGTGAGTGTGTAGGCAGAATGCATACATATTAACACCTTTCTTTTCCTCCTTTTCATCACTCAGAAAAGGCATGCATTTGCTTTTCACAGAAACCTGGAAAACAGCATTCCTGGAAAAAAAGATTCTTTCTGTACCTCCCACACTCCTGGCATCCAGTCTTCAAATTTCCATTCTGAATTCCAAAACTACAAAGAGGTTTGGCCATGTAAGTAAACTTGTCATCTAATTTCTAAGGGAGGCTGATTCATTTTTAAGTAATTACATAAATTTAAATTATGAGTCTAATGTTAATAAGTAGACATATAAGCGCTTTGGCCAAACAGTCCATTTATTAATGTCTTATTGATTACAAAATCAACATAAATATTCTGCCCATGTACACGTGTGTGTGTGTGTGTGTGTGTGTGTGTGTGTGTGTGGTATGTGTAATGATTTGTATGGAAACTATAAGTAAAAATGCACCAACAGTGTATTCATAATACTTATATTATGTTCATATACATGCAGTGCCTAAAGTGTCACAGTTCACAAAAATGAATAAAACCACTGCTGAACTAAAAACAGGTTCATCAGAGAGAAACCTACAAATGCTATGCTGAAGATAGAGACTATTAATATCTGATGTGGCTTAAACAAAAGTAGTAGACTGATACCCTCATCTCAAGTCATCTATTATTACATACAACATATAACTTCTCCAAATGCAAAATGATTCATGTTCTAAATATAAAACATGATAATTCAGAGAGTAAAGAGAGTTGATTGTCTACATTACTCACAAGTACAATTTTAGAATCTATAGATACGGTTCATTTTCAAATAAATAATGTCTTCCTTATTTACTTTTTCCCAATATGTAATGCAAATAAAGTATTAAATGGTGCAAATATTTACTTTGAAGATATTCAGGCATAGAGGATATGTATCAATAACACAGCATTATGTAGATGTATTTATTATTTCATATTTCTCCCCCGAGAAGAAAAACATTTCATACTGCAATTTCACCAGCTTAATAACATATGTCACAATCTAGAAGATTCATGTGAGACCAAATAAATTTTAGATGTTTTCACAATTTCAGATATTCATAATATTTCACAATATCTGAATAAAGCAAAGATTTTCTTAAAATCTTTGAAACTGCAAATTCATTTCAATGCTATCATTACTTATTCAATACAAAGTACTTTTGGTTTATTTTTTGAAAATGCAACTCTATGCAAAATCATACCATAACAATTGTTTTGCATCTCAATCATTTCTATATTGGGCTCAATTTAGGCTGATCCTTTGAGTAATACAGTGCATGTTCTGTTATTGTACAAAATCTTCACAATCCAACTTGTTATTCAATCATTAATTTAGTCCACTAATAGAAATGAGATGGGAAAGAAGCAGGTGGTATGTGTGTGGGGGAAGGAAGGAAGTGAATGATTCCGAAACAGTCACCTCCAACGTAAATACACACTTTCCCTAACCTTATTCCTTGATAAAAGACTACATAGACTTTGGCCCCAGCTCTTATCAGCATGGGGTCCTAAGAAGCCTGAAGAACTCCACTTACAGAACAAGAAAACTAGAACTTGGGGGTGGGAAAATACTGAACCATGCAGAAATGCTTTAGTATCTCCATGGAAAGATCTACCTTAATCTAAAAAGAATTCTGTGCCTTTTAACATTTTGCTGAATACGCTGTTTTTTCTAATAAAATTCACTTTCAATTATTTCTTCAAGATGCTTAGATTATTATGATTTCAGGTAGAAATCTAAAGAGTGGCTCCGTCTAAGCCTTAAAACTTACCAGCCAAGGGTTCACAGAACAAAGTTTTGTAAGTGACATTTTGTATTCGAGCACTATCAATGAAAAGTTTTAAAAAGTATACCTAAGCAGGTGCTTCATAGGCCTCCTAACCAGGAAGCATAATTGTGGGGGTGTAAACTACCCCACAATGGCAACAAACAAAAGGTCTCTGGCTTATACTCCATTTACAAAATTATGAGAGTCCTCACTCACCCCCTTCCCTGTCTGTTTTCAGGTTCCCAAAAGGCTTCTGAGGGGCAACACCTCCTCCTCCCTGCAGCCATGTGCCCCAGGAAGTGCTATATCTGTGCATCTGACACCGCCCTTCCTGGTCAGCCCACACTGGCTTGTCCAGTCCTTGGCTGTTCTTGCATGCCACCTCCATCGCCAGGAGTGCCTCGGGCAGTCTCCTCTCAGGGGCCAGCTGGGCTTGGCTAGGGGCGTCCTCAGCAATGACATAGCCAGCACCTCTGTAAAGTGGCAGAGAAGGAGCAACTGCCTTTTCCTTCCATAACTGTTCTCCTCTTCCAGGTCCCTGCCCATTTTTCTGTTCCTAGCCCTGAAACCCAAAGACTCTTTCCGTGAGCGACAACCTCTCAGTCTACTGGCCCAAGTCGAGGGCTGGGCAGCCTGGGCATTTCTGTGGATTTTGTTCTCAGGACACTGTGAAATGTTTTACTCTTTATAAACTGCATGCTTCCTTCCTTTCCTCTCCTCAAAGGCAGGCTGTCTAGAGAGGTGAGCTTGCCTGAGCAGACCCTTTCCTCAAGAATATTCCATCATGCCTGGGTCCCCAGTAACACGTGTTTCATTCATATTTTCCTTCCCTCTCCTCGTCCTCCCTGCATTGGTTCGGCTGACTTTGGAAGATGCCTTCATACGAACCATTTGCCTGGGTACAGAGAAATGATACCATGTCATGGAAGTTAAAAAGGCACAGAATTTCAGGGGATAAATATGAAAGCATACAGACAAAAACATACAGACATCACCCACAGAACTCTACAGGGAAAAGGCAGCATGGGATGGCACCTAGGAAAGCAGGAACAGTTTGAGTGGACACAGAATTCTATTTTGACCAAGATTTGTAATTTGTGGCTGCAGGACATTTATGGGAACATGTCATGCAGGGACACCTTGGCCTGGAAATCATCTATTTATAAAACAGGTCTAGCTAGGTTTAGGACCAAGAATAAGGCAATCCCCATACCTTTGGCTTCCTGAGAAATTTCAAATTATTTCACCTAAAAATGGAGAAGCTCCTGAAAGAGCTGTAGTGAGTTGATCACTTGGCTAATACCTATAAACTAAGAAAATCTACATGCAATGAAAACGATCCATGAGTAAAAGATTATTACAAGTATATGCTCTCCCATCAGCCAGCCCTCATTCATCACCTTCTCAAATATCCAGTAATTTAATCAAAGGCGCTTTTGAACCACCAAATAGGTCATTTTATTTTAGAACCTTTGGGCCTGTGGTAGGCCAAGACTTTGACGTCCTTGTGTCCCCCTGAAATATCTAAATGACTTTACTACATGAAAAAGAGCTGTTCATCAGTAACTGTAAGAACTCTAAGCTGTTTCACACCCAAAGAGAATTGTCACTTGGATTTCAGTGGAAAGTGCTCGTGCCACAGCAAGGGTACTGACACAATCTAGATTGTTGGGGAAGACATGGAGATGAGGAGACTCAGAGCCATCTTACTGTACTATTTCTAAGGTTAAGAAAAGCTGATTCTTCATCCTCTGAAGAAAAACACAACCACTGGCCGGGCACGATGGCTCATGCCTATAATCCCAGCACTTTGAGAGGACAAGGTGGGCAGATCACCTGAGGTCAGGAGTTTGAGATCAGGCTGACCAACATGGAGAAAACCTATCTTTACTAAAAATACAAAATTAGCCAGGCGTGGTGGTACATGCCTGTAATCCCAGCTACTCAGGAGGCTGAGGCGGGAGAACCCAGGAGGCGGAGGTTGTGATGAGCAGAGATCATGCCATTGCACTCTACACTGGGCAACAACAGCAAAACTCCACCTCAAAAAAAAAAAGAAAATGAAAAACACAACTATTAATGCCAGCAGTGATGGTGGTGGTGGCAGTGGTGTTCTCAAAGCATATCTTGTTTCTGTGTCATGTTGGTTCCGGAAGATTTTCAATGCATCTATGGAGTTTCCAGTTTGCAAATGATTACTAATGGGGAGAGAAAAAGGCCCCAGCCTAGGGCTTTCCTTCTGCTCTATCTACAGGAACTCTTATTTCCCCCCTTGGGTCCTGTGGCCCCCACTACAACCATGGTCCACCCCAAATGCTGCTAGGAAGATCCAGACCACAGCCTGCCATAGAAGATACCTTCCCTGTGAACTGGGGCCCCACAGCCACTCAGACACTGACTCTACACCTCTCAGTACAACGAAAATGGCTGAGGTTCAAACCAGAACTCATCTACATACAAGTAGTGTCATCTGGGACCAGTTATTCCATGTATCTGAGGTTTAAGATGAGGATAATAATTTTCATGTTACGAGGATTAAACAAATTCCAGGCAGGCACGGTAGCTCATGCCTGTCATTCCAGCACTTTGGGAGGCCGAGGTGGGCGGATCATGAGGTCAGGAGTTCGAGATCAGCCTGGCCAATACGGTGAAACCCTGCCTCTATTAAAAATACAAAAATTAGCTGTGTGTGGTGGCATGCACCTATAGTCCCAGCTACTCAGGAGGCTGAGGCAGGAGAACTGTTGAAGCCGGGAAGCAGAGGTTGTGGTGAGCTGAGATCACACCACTGCACTCCAGCCTAGGCAACAGAGCGAGACTCCATCTCAAAACAACAACAAAAACAAATTCCATCTTAAAGTACATGGAATATAGAGTGCTCAATATATATTTTTTTTTCTGTGATGATACAATTTGCCCCAGTTATATGAACAGCTGACCATGAAATGCCAGTCGACGTCAAGGTGACACAAAATTATTTACTAAATGGCAGAATTTTGTAAAAGTATTTACTACTTCATTATAGTAAATAGCATCTTGGCGCCTGAAAACAGTTAAGTTGATTTCCCAAAGTACCTATTTTACTACCAGTGAATTGCCTAGAATCCAGACTTGCATAACTGTCTCCAAATACCAAAGGGAGTAGAGCTTTTATTACAAAAACAAACACAAACTACCAGACAGGCAAACATTCCCTTGTACTTTTAACTTGCTCTGCGTACGCTTGAAGAAATAGCATTCGGTTTACAAGAGACAGAAACAAAGTAATTTCTCTGAATGGCATAGTGGTAAAGACCCTGACAACAAATTGCCTAGGTCTAAATCTCAGCCCTGCCATGAGCAGTATGACCTTGGGCAGGTTACTTTACCTCTCTGTGCTTCTATCATCAGTAAAATAAGGATAATACCACCAGCCTGAATGGGTAGCTATGAGGATTAAATGAAGTAAGATAGCCTCTCCGACCCAGTGGCAGTGATCCTTACCTGAAAATCAATGTTCTGCAAGAAAACGCTGAGACTGTGCCATGCTTTTAAACGGAAAAAAACATGTAACACATCTACCCAAGACACTAAACCAGTTTCTGAAACATACACAACAAAACTCCCATGTCGAATAAAGAAACTATCATGTTAGAACACAAAATGCTTAAAACGTTATTAACTGAAGACCAGTTAGTAAGATTATGAGTTGTTTCTAGGCAGTGACAATGGCATATATCCTCTTAGCTGACACTGTGTATGTTTTCAACATGTCACTTAAGCTATGTCCCCCACATTTAGGTTAACATGTATTATTGGGTTTGAAGGCATAAATACAAATTTTCTCTATACAAGATACACGTAAAAACTGTTTTACTGAAAGATTTGTGTTCTGTGAAGCTTGAGTATTAAAAACATATATTCTTACTATGGAAATAAATTCACCAAGGTGGAGATTCTGCAGAGCATGGCAGTATCTGTAAAGTATATGACGGCAAGCAGAAGAAAGACAGCTTCAAAACATTAACAACTGTGACTATTACAAAAGAGCCTAAAATATCTCACTAATTCCAAAGTATACAATTTTTAACATTTTTCCACATATAAAGAGACAGCCATGTTTGGAGATTTTACAAATTGTGCTCCCTGGAACATGGGTAGTAACTGTTCTGCAAAAAAATAACGGCTCCTAGTTTAAAAAAAAAAATTGGAATATGCTACTTGCTACAAAGTCTCTGCATCTCTTTTAGAGGTTCAAAATACTCACCGGGCTATTATATGCTACAAGAAGTCTTGCAGTAAACTTTTTTCTCCCCCGCAGAAACTCATTGCTTGCTAACTGCAGTAAACTTTGTTTACACCAAAATATTGAACCACAAAACTCTTTTAATGGAACACTTTTTAACAGTGTCCAACACACAATTTTGGAAACAGGGATCTAAACCCAATTTATGGAAGAAATTTTGCTTTAAGCGGATTAACAAAGTATTAGTCTCTCCTGAGATGTGTAAATAGCTATAAGAATGGGCCTTTCATTTTAAGAGCTGCTACCTTGGACTTTGCCTTCAAACTTCAGGCTTCAAGCTAAATTCAAAAAGGGATTAGTCTTTTTCCTTTCCCTGCAAAATGGAGATGACACAATTTCTAATCTATAACATAGGGGATGGGAAAATTAGTGAACGTTTATTTCTCTAAATTTCACTAAAATCTTAGCAATTAAGTGATCTGACAAAGCATCCTATCATCATTTCTATAGACACATAATTTAAATTTATGCATTAAGTCCCTACAAAAACAGTGGCAGTCCTAAGCTGAAGATACACAGTATTTTAAGGAAATACAAACTTTTTCTTATTTTAAAGTACTGTTAAAAGCCTCATTTAAAGGAAAAAACATTGTTTCCCTCCTAAAGCTCCGAGGACTTCCTAGTCATTTATCTTCTCCCTTTCTTTGAAGGAGGTGTGGTAAGAAGCAAATAGACTTTAGTAATAAGTACAGTAAAGTGGAAGTTTCTAAACAAGAAAAAAAGGAAATTCTACACTGATACTATTTAGGGATGTGAAGTCTCAATGATAACTGTTATTGGATGACTGCTAAATATAACTGCTGAACTGGGAGTAGAAAAATCAAGTAACTCAAATACTGGCAATTAATTTTCATATAGCCTCTGGGATCTTTTTCACATGTAACATGTGATCTCAAAAAAAAATACGTACTCTAAAATACTACATCTGTGTCCAATAGTCCCTTAGAGTAAATATCATAGGATGTAAACAAACAAGGGCCTTTGGCAACTTGGCTGGCAACAAATGAAGGCAGCAGCTTAATTTATGACACTACACAGAATAATAGCTAGCTGACATTTCACAAGGACTTCCTATAGACTCTGTCACATTCTTTAAAAGAGTATCTCATTTCTCAGCTCTCTACTCTTCCCAAATTCAAACTGGCACTTGTGCCGAAAATCTAAATTTACATCCTTTTTGGAAAACATTTTTGAGAATCAAGCATAATTTTTAGCAGGGGGAAAAAAAAGGCTGTATAATAAAGTGTCCTGCAAACAATATATACCCAATCCTTCTAAAATATCAAATATCAGTCAATTCACGAATATAGTTGAGTTATATTATATATGGGGAATTGAGTCTATACAATGCTTAGGATGAAGAATAATACCCAGGTCCCTGCTAAAGGTATTTATGTTTGTGATGAATCAAAAGATTATCCAATATAAAGTTACCAAACAAAGCAAGGCTAAGAGATAATTGCACATAGGATATGTGTTTAAATATAGATGGAGATTTTAAAGTCAAGCTCCAGGGTATAGGGATTTCTGTATAAGAGACTCAAAGCAAGAAGATCAGGAAAGGCAGGTAAGGCCAGATGCAAAGAGACTGGAATAACATCCGAGTAGCTTTTCACTAAAGATAGCCACAATCAACTCCTTCCCCTCTCTCTGTGTGCAAGCCATTCCTTCATTGAGAGATGTATCCTATTCCTCCATCCCCTTGAATCTGAACTGGCCTATGATTAATTGGCCAATAGAACATAGCCAAGTGACAATGAGTAACTTCTGAGGTCACGAGAAGCCTAGTAGGTTCCTCCTAGACTTCTTGAAATCCTCGCTCTCGGGTAAACCCAAAAGAATGTCAGAAGTCCGATTACCTGGCGACTGCCATACTATCAGGGAGCCCAAGTCAGCCAGAAAATGCAAGAGAAGAAATGTAAGAGATAACCAACCAGCATAAGTCCCAAACAAATGTGTACATGAAGAAGCCTCTGATGACCCCACCCCAGCCCATCTTTCATGATGGAGCCCAAAGAACTTGATTGTGATCCTCCAGAATCAGAATAGAAAACTGGGATTCTTAGCCCCTAAGTTTTGGAATGATATGTTTCACAGCAACAGACAACTGAAACCACCGCCTTGTCCTTCAAGATAGAGATCACACGCTGGTGGTGGCCTGGGTCAGATCCATCCTGCAGATGGGATTTTTTTTTCCTTACTCAGTATCTTGGAAATTCTAGCTAACATTTTCTACCAAAACCCACGTTTTTCTGAAGCCCGCAATTTCTAGTCATCCATTTCACTCATTTATTATATTATCTGCCAGGTCTCTATTGATTCTTCGTATATAAACATTATTCTAAGAAATAAAGAGGGAGCAAAGGATTAATGCACTCATCCAATTGCCTAAATATATCCAGTGTGATGACCGTGTGATTACACTGTAACAGAGAATAATTCAGAAATGCTGTAATTCCAAAGAAATTCAGTCTGGAAACAATAAAACGTATCCCTGTTTTCAATAATTAATAAAAAATTAATAATCAATAATTTACCTTTAAAAAAGACACTATATACCTTTACTCCTAATTTCACCCAAAAAATATTCTAATAGATGATATATACCATAACTTTGCATTATTCGGAGAATGAGAAATGAACAGGCACACACTTAGTAACCTTAGTAAAAACATTAATTATAGAACAGTCTGATCAAGTTACATGTTTCTAGCCCACCTATAAATAGCCTGATTGCTTTCAACTTTCAGTTGCCGACTTACCTTTTCTTACTCAAACTTAATCTCAATTACTCAACACATTATTTGAAGGTTTTAGTCCTTAAAAGAAAGAACCATGCAAGCCTTCCTAAATATGATACTAAAAAAGTTGTTTTAGAACCCAATTGAGTTGTACTGCAAGCTCCTTCAGAGCAGCAATTTGTACATTTATTTTTTTCTAGGCTTATCATTTGTGCCCGGCAAAGGCCTTCACTGTTATTTAGTTAAAACGTGTATTCATTTTCAAAAATTAATTTAAAATTTAAGATACCCCATGTTTACATGTCCTTAAAGCCTTTCTGAGTTACCCAACTAAGTACAATTTTAATTTTCTGCTGCTCATCAATCATTCCTATTATTTTCCTCAAATATAGATGGTATCTGAAAGTCATTAGCATTCAGAAATAAGCCAGATCTCTAATTTCAAAATTCCTGTTAGTGTGAACCAAATTTCAAAATTCTTGTTAGTGTGAACTGCAAGATTTTTCTACAGAATTCTAGTTTTATAGCAGCATGCTGTTAAAGCACTTCTTGTTTTGTTTTGTTTTGTTTTGAGACGAAGTCTCACTCTGTCACTCAGGCTGGAGTGCAGTGGTGCAACCTCATCTCACTGCAGCTCCGCTTCCCAAGTTCAAGCCATTCTCCCGTCTCAGCCTCCCCGAGTAGCTGGGACTAAAGGCACCCACCATCACACCCAGCTAATTTTTGTATTTTTAGTAGCGAGGGGGTTTCACCATATTGGCCAGGCTTGTCTTGAACTCCTGACCTTATGATCGGCCCACCTCGGCCTCCCAAAGTGCTGATTACCAGCGTAAGCCACCGCGCCCGGCCAAAGTACTTCTTCTTACTTTACTAAATTAATTACATTATACAGCTATAATCTGATTCATCTAAAGTCACAAGAATGTATTTCGGTATTTATATTTGGGTTGGAAAAGTTTATTTCTAAACCTGTGGCTGGGAACTCGAAATCCATTTTCCTATACCAACAGTGCTACAATTAAATGGTGTTTTAAGTTTGCTGGCTAGTAAAAAGAAATCAATCCCTAATATGGTAGAATTACAGAATGTATAGCTCTATGGAATTTAAGTATCATTTTTGCTCTTTTTCCCCTATGAAAATCCTTTCACTAGTTATGTCCACATCCACCAAAAATGTCCCCAGTCTCTTAAGAGATGGAAGCAAAGTCATGAGCCATTTATAAGCAAGAACAAACACATTGATAAGAACTTGAAATGCAGGTGTGGCAAGAACTGGCTCAGAGGACACAGTTTCCTAGCCTAGAGCCTGGAGCATGTAAGCAAGTTTATTATGTGTTCTATACATGAGGAGAAAAACTAACAGTACAATTTTCAAATTTTTGTACTAAATGGGAAGGAGATGGGGCACAGGTTTCAAGAACTGGGTGAAGGGAACACATCCCCTAGATCTGTGCCGCATATATACATTCAGCTTAACCCTGCCTCACGAAACATCACTTCTTGGTTATGAGAACAGCCTAACCAAGAACAGCTGTTCTATATAAATAAATTTGAAGGGCACAAAAGTATAACAATTATTCTTTTCTCAAATACTTTAGCTACAATGACACATTGGTACTTTTACCTGCAAGTATTCAAATAACCTAAAATCAGTTTGCTCTTTGAGAAACATATGCAAACAACTTTTCCTTGCTCTACACTAGATGATTTTCTATCTTATTAAGAGTAACAAATGCTCTACAACTTTATAGCCACCCAAACTGAAGCATTAAAGCTATTCAAAGCTGGGCGGTGGCTCATGCCTATAATCCCAGCACTTTGGGAGGCCAAGGCGGGCGGATCACCTGAGGTTGGGAATTCAAGACCAGCCTGACCAATATGGAGAAACCCCATCTCTACTAAAAAAGTACAAAATTAGCAAGGTAGTGGTGATGCATGCCTGTAATCCCAGCTACTCAGGAGGATGAGGCCGGAGAATCGCTTGAACCCAGAAAGTGGAGGTTGCAATGAGCCAAAATCTTACAATGAGCCGAGATCATATCATTGCACTCCAGCCTGGGCAACAAAAGTGAAACTGCATTTCAAAAAAAAACTGTTCAAAACAGTCACCTGGGCCTAACAAGAGTTTAATACTTTTAAACCCTTCTTGAGGCACTTTTGAGGTATTAAATGTAGTACTAATATAACGTGAGCTATTTATATAACTTATCCCACTATTATTTTTAAAATAAAGGCATTATACTGCATATGCACTAGATTTACAAATTAATCAAAACAATGCTTTCCCACACTATTTCCAAATTAATTCACCAACAGATGACAGCCCTTTATCATGATTGAAAACATGTACTTTCTGTCAAGCACTCATGTAAGTATGTTACATATGTTGACTCAGTCAATCCTTAAAATAACTCTTGAGTTAGGTATTATTATTTCCAGTGTGCAGAAGGAAACGAAAAAACTGAGGTCCTGAAACATTAAATAACTAGTCCAGGGTCACAAGCTATTACATTACATGAAGGAAAATTACATATTTTCTTTAACGCAGGAAATCTAGCTCTAAAATCTGTATATGCAATCACTCGCCTCCTCCCGTTCATACTCATTCATTCATTCGTTCATTTATTCAATCTTTTAGTAACTGCCTAAAGTGGACTAAGCACTTTGCCAAGGCTTAGGTATAAAGGAATACCCCTCCCTTGAAAAAAAAAAAAAAAAGGCCAGGTTTCCACCCTCAGTAAACTTACATCCAAGTATATAACAAAAAGTAAAATTCAAATTTAACTCAAAAGTTTTATATGACAACTCTGGTTAAGTGAAATATTTGAAGAAATTTTAAGATACTGTATGGAAAAGGATCTAGTAATAATGTTCATCTGCATAATTTTTTTTTAACATTCTCAAACGCTACACGTTTGATCTTTATGATTAACTCTGTGAAGCCAGCAGGGCATCATTACATGATACGATTTCATAAATGAGGAAACAGATAAATGTATTATATCCTAAATATCTTAGCAAAGATGCCACATCCTTTGTCCAGGAAATCTCCCTACCCACAGACCCTGCTTTTTTTACAAGGATCCAGAACAAGCCAAATCATAAGCTGCCTGGGGATGTACTACAGCTTGTTCAAAAAGATTAACTGGACAAATCTGATCTCCTTTTAAAAATGTGAAATTAGGAAATAAAGAGATGAGTCAGTTAGCTATGAAATCTAAGATGACTCAGGCTGGGCATCCATCAGGAGCCAAAAGCTCAAGCTGAAATGATGAGATTAGAAAGCCAGTGGGTAGAAAAAAACAGAGTCTCCAAGAGAGCAGAAATGCCACGAATGTCACCACATGACCAGTTGCTGAGGGAAGAAGAGATGCCTCCTTTCCCTGTGACCCAGATCCCTGTAATAAACCTCATTTTTCATAAGGAAACCTCCGTGTTCTTTGCAGCCAAAAGGCAACTACCAAATGCATGTGGAAAGGAGATGAGGTTTCATACTGTCTTTCAACACAGAAATTCAGATACTTAGTGGACTTAGGTATAGAAAAAACCACACGTAGTAACTGGCCACACAGGTCTCCATGGTTTCTGTTTATTTCTTGCAAAAAAGGTTAAACTTGGCCAGCTCATAGCAACAAACATGGAAGTCAAAAGAATGTGCCTTCAGAAAGATCCAGACATCCCTCTGTTCCTCCTGCCCTAATCCATGCCAATACCTTGACTCATCTCCACTCTCCTGAAAGAAGGAGACTTCTTATTCTCTATCCTCTTTTTATCAAAAGAAAAGAAAAAGTCCATTAAATATCATACTGAATAAAACTTTTAGAACCAACCATCTATCTCAAAGTATTCGTATGAAAGGGTGGGCACAGGACAGACAGCACATAGAGGAGGGTTCAGGAGAGGACTGTTGTCAAACCTAGTCTAGCAACCCCACACCTACAGGGTGATCCACACTGTTAACGACTTCCACTGAGACCAACAGCCTATGGGCCTCGTGTTCCAAGCCCTCTCACAGTGACACCACTAGGATGATGAAAGAGCCTTCTCAGGGCTCCTGGACAGAGCAGAATCAAGAAGAGGCAGGAAGGCTGGGCACAGTGGCTCACGCCTGTAATCCCAGCACTTTGGGAGGCCGAGACAAGTGAATCACCTGAGGTCAGGAGTTTGAGACCAACCTGGCCAACATGGTGAAACTCCATCTCTACTAAAAACACAAAAAGTAGATGGGTGTGGTGGCACACGCCTGTAATCCCAGCTACTTGGGAGGCTGGGGCAGGAGAATCGCTTCAACCCGGGATATGGAGGTTGCAGTGAGCCAAGATCACGCCACGCCACTGCACTCCAGCATGGGCAACAGAGTGAGACTCTGTCTCAAAAAAAAGAACAAGAAGACAGCCACAGGGCATGGACCTCACAGATTCATGAGCAAGGAGCAGAGGGAACTGCCCCTGTTGCCCCTGTAGCCAGGGGCAGCCTTGGCCTCTAGGGTGCTGGGTTCTTTTTCTATGCATGAGACAAATATTTGTAGTGAGCGGGGAATTAGAAGAGTGAAAGAGATAATTTGTCCCAGCAATGAGTCCAATTATTAAAAACGAGTTAAGCCTAACAGCCATGCAGTCTAGTAGCAATTATGTGCATCATTACATGCATCAATTGATGTTTTATTGCTTCAACACTTGTAGAAGTATGATAAATACTAACAGAACTTAAAATATTAGAAAATTCATAAAACATGAGAGCAAGCCCCACCTAGAAGAGACAAGGGTGCACAGTACAGTCGTATCATGGAGAAGTAATAAACGTGCTATGGACAACAAGGAAATGTTCAGCAAGTTTCTCGCAGAGGGGTGGGTGGGGATGGTTCTGATAATTTCTAAATCCTTATATTTGAAAGGCATAAGCTCAATTAAAAGTTCTATGAAGATATAACTTTAACAATCCCACAAAAATCACAGGTCTCCTCAAGGAGAGGAATCAAAAGGCAAATATCACATGTCTGTGAATGAACGTAAGACCTCCCCAGAGGGACATTGAGTGTAACCTTTAACAATTCAAGAAGAAACTATGGTTAGGGCTTTTAAACCACAGTGAAGAAAATGTCTTTACAAAGTACCCTTATGTCACGAAATTTAAGAAGAGATTGATCTAGAAAGCAATTATCCCCATGGACAGGTTTAAATGCATTTAGTCGATAAATCCTATGAAATTAGAATGAGGAAATGCTGGCCGGGTGCAGTGGCTCACGCCTGTAATCCCAGCACTTTGGGAGGCCGAGGCGGGTGGATCACTAGGTCAAGAGATCGAGACCATCCTGGCCAACATGGTGAAACCCCGTCTCTATTTTAAAAAAATAAAATAAAAAATAAATAAAAGAATGAGGAAATGCTAAGGTTAGAAAAAATAGAATTTACATATTATATAATTACATTATAAAAATTCATTATCGGCCGGGTGCAGTGGCTCACGCCTGTAATCCCACCACTTTGGGAGGCCAAGGTGGGTGGATCACCTGAGGTCAGGAATTTGAGACCAGCCTGACCAATAGGGGGAAACCCTGTCTTTATTTTAAAAAAAAAGAAAAAAAAACCTCATTACCATCCCTTTTTTCAAGTGTGCGTGTGTGTGTGTGTGTATGTATGCATTTAGGTAATACACAAATTCAGAAGGAAGAAACTTTATTAATGGTATACTACGTAGGTTTTTAAAATACTGTGAAGATTCATATAAAAACATTGAACTAACCAAAACAGATAGCTATGGTCTTCCTTTAATGTTTATCTCAAAAAGCTGTTTCTCAAAACTGAGCTTCAGGCCAGGCACAGTGGCTCACACCTGTAATCCCAGCACTTGGGGAAGCTGAAGCATGCAGATAACTTGCAGTCAGGAGTTCAAGACCAGCCTGGCCAACATGATGAAAACCCATCTTCACTAAAAATACAAAAATTAGCCAGGCATGGTGGCAGGCACCTGTAATCCCAGCTACTTAGGAGGCTGATGCAGGAGAGTCGCTTAAACCTGGGAGGTGGAGGCTGCAGTGAGCCGAGATCACGCCACTGCACTGCAGCCTGGGCAACGCAGCGAGACTCAGTCTTGAAAAAAAACAAAACAAAACTGAGCTTCATGTCTTGCTCAACTTACCCCAGCCCCTGTATACAGCTCTGCAAGTCTTCCCTATCTAAATTAATGATCCTTTCATCCTTACAAGTTTCTTAGGGCAAAACCTTGCAACAATCTTCAGGTATTCTTATTTGTCCATCTCCTACAGGCTCGAATGTCAAAAGACTGAACTGCTCACCCTGTTCATTACCAAAACAACTGAAAACCTGGCCAAAACCACCACCACCTTAACATCTGGAGTATGTCACTGCTTCTACACTCTATAATCAATATAACAGCCAGAGGGAACTTTTAAATGTGCTCTCCCCTGACCCCCCGGGAAAAATAAAAAATAATGTGCTGTCTTCCTCCACTGCTCAAAACCCACTCCCTCAATGGCTTCCCATCTTACTATGAGCAAAAACCCAAGTCCTCAAATGTTCTATAAGGTTATCAACTCCCACCTTGCTTTCTTCTTCTTCCCTCTCCCTGACCCCGACCCCTGCAGCCAAGCAGGGCTCTTTGCTCTCTGGGTACTTGGTTTCAGACTTACTCTAGGCTTATGCCTTCTACACTCCCTATCCACTCTCTTCCTTAAAAGCTCTTCTTGTAATTCTTACCCCGAGATATCTTGGGGCTCACCTGTCACCTGCTCACGTCTTTGTTTGCTCCTCCAGGCTGCCCTCTCTGCACTCAGGTGTTTGTCTGGTTTATTTCCCCCATTACAACCCCAATATTTAAACAACTGCCTGATACGCAGTTAACAGCTCTCATATGTGGAATGACTGAATGGTTATGCTTGCAGAACCAAGGAATGGGTGAGACATGAACAAGTCAAGAACTGAGATAAGGTTATAAAGATGATAGCCCTCTTCCATTTGGTATGATGGGTAGCAGGAATTCTTAAAGCAGAGGAAGGAAGTATGGAGACAGGAGTGAGTCCAGCTGCCAAAAGAGAATCCACCCACATTCCATCTTGCCATAGAGTCAATGTTTGCAGACCTCAATGCCCATCAATGCCCCCAAGAAAGGCCTGGTAGAGGCAGTTGTTACCAGTTCAAATCATAAATGGTGCTATGGATCAAAATGATATTTCCAAGGTCTTTCAAACTTCAAAGGCCTAAACTTTTACATTATGGTTCATTCTCAAATATGTCATTTTTAAGCATGTGGATCATGCCCAGGTTTCTTAACACATGACAAAATATATTCAGAAAAATGCTTTTGAAACAAGAGAGAATATTCTATATGCTGCAAAACTCAATCCTTTCTTTACTTCTCTTTACCTAGTGTTAAGGAAAGTAACAGCTAGCTACGAACCAGACACTCTTCTATGGGCTTCATAGGGTTCATCCTACTTAGCTGTCTCAATGAGGTGAGTATTATTATGAAGTTCAATTTATAGGTAGAGAAATAACTCCTCCAAGGTCACACTGCTAATGAATGAGAGAGTTGGGATGTGACCCCAGGCCGCCTGGCCCTAAAACCCAGGGTTTCTAGGTTTATGTCACCTCTGTGTAGTGCCTCTTGGTTCTGCCTACCCAATACCAATGCTAGCTTGGGTCAACAAGACCTTACATGATGAATGCCATACATTTATTCACAGAAAGCATAAAAATATCTCATTCATCAATTCATTTAGGTAGTTAAGGAGTTAAAAGGACCAATAAAAAGATTACTTGATATTCATATTAAAATATTAGCAAAAAATATACAGAGCAAACAACCATTTCTCTTCAAATGAGAAAGTCAAGAGAGAACAGTAAGAATAGACAAAATGCAATATTCTTTGAAAATAAAACTTTTCAAAAGTAAATATTAAGAAGCCTGCTTGAAAAACAAGTAAACAAAGTCTTTTAAATATAGCTACTCATAAAACGTGGTTTCTTTTGGAAACATTCAACTGTGTACAAGTCAGCCATAACAACTCATGTTAACATATTTCTTCAAATCCTCATGTTTTGAGGAGGAAACATTACAAAAGAAAAACAGGATTCTATAAATATTTCAGAGGTTCTAACCAGGCGTGGGACATTCAATGAATGTAATAATCTGACATTCAATGCATGCTTTCTGATAAAGAGGGATCAGGGAATGGAGGAAATTTTAGCTAACAAAGTACTTCCAAAAATATTAATTCCCACTACCCCAGCTTTTCAAAAGACCACATGGTAATGAAAAGGGACTTGGTAAGGCTAGGCTAAAAATCGAACATTTTCAATAAATATCCTAAGTCATATACATACGTATAAATGGCATTATAAATACATGAATTCATCTCTTGGAACTAAATACTGGATTTCATAATTTAAAGAACATATTACTTACAAACAAAATCTTGTGATAAAGTTATACTTATGTGCTCTCTCCTGTAAGTTTTAAATAGGTAGGAGGAAATGTAGATTTAATTTAGCTTTTATTTGTATTTATTTATTTTTTCCTTTTGAGACAGGGTCTCACTCCATCACTCAGGCCGGAGTGCAGTGATGCCATCTCAGCTCACTGCAATCTCCACCCACAGCCTCAAGTGATCCTCTAACCGCAGCCTCCTGAGTAGCTGGAACCACAGGCATGCACTATCATGCTTTTTGTTTGTTTTGGTATTGTTGGTAGAGGGGGTTGGGGGGGTCTCAGTTTGTTGCCCAGGCAGGTCTCTAACTCTTGAGCTCAAGCAATCTACCCACCTCAGCCTCCCAAAGTGCTGGGATTACAGGTGTGAGCCACCGTACCCAGCCTAATGCTGGGTACTCTTTTTAAGAGTTTTGTTTCGTTTTTACTTTTTGGAGAACTTCTTTAAATAGGCGTCAACCATCAACCTTGCATCTTGGAGCAGCTTCCCGGTGCTTTAAATACCACCTGACCAAACCAGCCAAGGCCCAAGTCCAGTTCACCCTCCAAACTGCCATCACCATTCTTAGGTGGTCACCAGTGACCCCATCCCACCTTCAAATCCTTCCTTCTATCCATCCCCTCCCCCATGCCAATTCCAGTATCTCAATCCTTCTAGGTTAAAAGGGTGTCTCCCAAAACAACAAGTTTATCTGATAAGTTACCCTTTGCTTAAGGGTAAAAGCCAGTGAAGACTTGCCCTACTCCCTCCTTCCTCTCTGCCCTCAAACCAGGCCCCCATCCTCTCAGGCCAATGTCAGTAACAACCAGTAGAACGAAGTCAGTGATGGGAAGCTGAGGCTGGTATGGGCAGGCTACATGGCAGCCAGCAGAGGAGCCTACCTGGAGCTGTGGCCCCCACACAGGGCACTCGCTGTGTGAGCAGCTGCCCACCCTGCCACCTTAGTGCCTCTTGGTTCTGCTTCAGCATAGGCTGAGAATGGTCTGTTCCCCTCTTGTTCTTTCAATCCATTCAAGTATGGGCCACCCACAACAAGCTGTAACACTGCAAACACAGAATAATGAGTCTCCCGAACTGGAGATGCAGCCCCAGACAAAGGCCTAGAACTGCAGACCTTGCAACAACTCAACTAATCCCTGGGGTCTGGTCTGAGTCCTAAGTGAAAATGAGAGGTCTGGACTCACAGTCCTTAAGGCTGTTTCCATTCTCACAATCAAGATCCAAGATTCAGCTGAGATCCTCAGGCCATCCCAGCCTAAAGTCATTGGAGAAATGTGCGGAGCTTGTATAGTTTCGGCGATTTTAACTGCTGTGTGGAATCCAAGTTATGGCTGGGTATGGGGTTGGTGTTCCAGGCTGCTTTACTGCTTAAAGATTACTAATACATTACCAAAAAATGATTTTTTTTTACACTTCAAGATCTCTTGATTTAATGATTTAGCATTAAGTCATTTAAAACGACAGGAAACAAAATGGTAACACAGCTAGGCACAAGCAGCAAATCCCTCTTATCTTTGGAAATGAATTCCTTCAATGAAATACATACTGTGGATGCTATGCGAGAAACAGTTCCGGTCAGCTGGGAGTCTAACACCGAGTATTACAGCCATTCCTTTGATTTTTCTCCCTCCCTCATATTTGGGGATTTTTAAACAAATGAAAGGCAGCATTATTTCAGCTTAAGGCACAGGCATAAGTCACATAAGAACAAAGAAGGTTTTATTATCACATTAAGCACTGAGGAGGAAATGTGCTTACTGATAACTAATTTAGTGTTCTAGGCTATTAGGTTAGTATTTGCTTCCTGCAATCTTCTAGGCCAATATTTACGATTTAGATCTTGAGGGAGGTAAAAATGTTCAGTTACTGAGAAGGTCATCAAGGAGGGAAAGGAATTTTAAAAAAGCCCTTGGAAAGCAGAACAAAGTACACAGATAGGGAGAAAGGCACCCTTTGCGCCTCAGTGGTCTATAGAACATTTGCCCTCTCTGCCTATAAAGTGATTTAACATTAACCACATTTCACTCCAGCAGCAGAGTGCTGGCTCCTGACAGAAACTCCTTTTTGAAAGCCCAGAGGAAAAAAAAAATCCACATGCACAAAAGAATGTGAGACATATTGCCACAGGCCAGTGTCTTGGGCTTTTTGCCTAAGAGGTTTGCTTTCAGCAAGGAGAGGGGAAAAAAAAACACTCTAACAACAACAGCTTGTACAGTACAATGAACAGCCTCCCTGCTTTTTGGCAGACGTTCCCAACTAACAGTTCCAGTGGCAGTGCCTCGAGCCCATTCAAGAATTCCATTTCATAGAAGAGGAAGTGTTTCAGATCTACTCATTTGATCTTTCAGCATGTGCAAATGCACCTGCTAAACACCTAGTCTGACAGCCCATACAGCCGTCTCCCCAGTTCCCTCTTGTCCGTCTTCACCAGTGATCATATAGGTTATTTCAGACTTGGACTTAGGTGAGATGAAAAGTACATAAAAATCACGCCAAACGTCGCTACTGCTGCTGCATGAGCTTAGGTTCGACGTGAGGATGGAATTCCCTTCTCCCCAGGCCAACTTCCCTGTCACTTTTTTCCTGGAGCAGGTAAGAGGGTTTTGTTTTCAGCTTCCAAAGGCTTACCTCGAGGTGGCTTCCTCCCCTCCCTTGGCATGGCTGCCCCCCACGGCCTGGTCCTTGCCGCTGGGGTGGTAGGCAGTTAGCACCACTCCCTGGGAACTGGAGAGCCAGCTCATGGTGAGAGAAGGGGCATAATTTCTGCGATCCTGACACAGAGACGGGGAAAGAAGTTCCTGTCTCGCCCGGCAACTCGCTCATTAGCATTGGCCAGCTCCTCCCCCCCAGGCTGGCGATCCGCACGGGGAGGGGCGGGGTCTGTCCGGGGAGGGGCGGGGTCTGTCCCGGGAAGGGCTTTCTGCCTCTCCAATTAGAAGCTGCGACTCACAGCATTGTTTAAGCTCGGGGCAATACCACGCTGGGCGGCTTTGGTTAAAGGACGTGACTGCTGGAGGGGACGGGGTTGCACCCACCCCCGAGTTAATCTGGTCATTAAACTGCCAGTATGTAGATTCAGCTCTTCACTGTCACCACCAGCCGTCTTGCTTAGGAAATCATGAGTTACTGCAGAGCCTTTTTTTTCCCTCCCCAACTCCTCTTTCCATCTGATAATTTCTGCTACTTCATGTAACATGAGTAAGAGCATTTCTTAACCCCTTCACGTTCAGCCTTAAAATGAACCGTGGTAAAAACCAACGAACCCCGCGGCGAAACCGTGCCATCCAGCCTACGAGAAAGGCTTGACCTCTTGCTTCCGGTTAAAAACGCCCTCACGAAAATTATTGTGTGTCCTGGAATGTCGTCTTCTTTCACATAAAAGCCAATGTCAAATGTACATCTTGTTTTATCAAAATACTCTTCGGCACCAAAAAGGGACAGATCTACCAACGCTCTGTTAAGTGTTATTGCTGAGAACAAAAGCAGTCCCTACCATTTGTTGAGCACCTACTCTATACCAGGCTCTTGTGACAGTTGTTTCACACATATTTTCTCATTCCATTCAGTTCTCTCTCACACACACATATACACACACACCCAACAAGATTGGTATCACTATCATCAAGGTATACATAACACAAGGAAAGTAAGGCTGAGGGATGAGTTAAGTAACTTCACTAAGATAACAGTTGCTAGTGCCAGAAGCTGGATCTGAACAGAATTCTAGGCTGAATTCCGTTTTTGTTTTTGTTTTTCCCACCAGTATGCTGTTCTTCATTTTGCAGATTAAGAAACAACTTCAAAAGTGATCATAAACACAAAAGACAGCTCTGTTCTTTCTTCCCCTACCTCTTCCACTAAAAAGAAAAAAAAAAAAAACTTCCTTTTTTGTTTTGTTTTTGAAACAGGGTCATACTCTGTCACCCAGGTTGGAGCACAGTGATGATTATAACTCACTGCAGCCTTGACCTCCTGAGCTCAAGAAATCCTCCAGCCTTAGCCTCCCCAGTAGCTAGGACTACAGGCATGCACCACCACACCAAGCTAATTTTTTTATGTTTTGTGGAGGAGGGGGGTCTGACTGTGTTGCCCAGGCTAGTCTCAAACTCCTGGGCTCAAGCAGTCCTCTTTCCTCAGCCTCCCAAAGTGCTGAGATTACACGCAGGAACCACCACGCACAGCTTCTACTCTTTTCAACACACCCAGTAGTCTGAAGGTGTTTTTTAGATTTTTAGGATTCATCCAACTATCTAGACGTCCCCATGAACAAGCTTTCAATTCCATCACTACATAAACTTGTTGCTTATACCTTTTCATTATTTAAAACAGTCATGGGAAATAATTTGTTCATCCTTACATACTCTAGAAGCATCTGAAATTTATTTTTGAATCTTCTTTAATTTACAAAAGTCTTCCTTAAAAGAAGTTTGTATCTTCCTCCCCTCTCCTTGCACCATTAATTGCTCAACCTTCCCATTTCCACATCCATAGGAATTCACTTGCTGTTTCCTTTTTATCCCCATGACCTCAACCACGCCTGGACCCTATACTCCAGTCTTAGCTCCAATCTTACAACAGCCCTTTTAGCTCGTCTCCTTGTCACTTCCTTTAAATTGCTTTGACATTATGATCACACCCCGGCCCTCATGAACCCTCTCCTTGCTTAAAAACTTTCATTGGCTCCCCACTGCTCACAGAGCCAGTTCCAGGCTTTTGAACAGATTACTGGGCATTCCTGCTACCTTATTCATACAAGCCTTTTCATCTGCCAAACACAGTTCCTTCCGGTCCCACTCTCATTCCTTTCTCTTCTGACAGCTAACTTAATTTTTGTACCTACTGGGCCTTCAGTAAACACTGAAGGGAGGAAAAACTGAAAGAATTTAAAGAATCCTTTAAAATTCTACTAAATTTTATATTAAAATTGGTCATGTTAGATAAGCAGTTCCCACGCACACACCAGTGCTAACCTATGATGAAATGTTCACCAGTTCAGGCAAAATTAAAACTCTAGAGAGAGTAACACAAAAATTAAAGTAAATTAGAGTATATGTGTTTTGTGTTTTCAATGTCCTTGGGTGAAAAAAAATGTTAATACCCAGCTCATCTACTCCTCTTTTTTTTTTTATGTAGCTGCTCTGAAATGCAAACATATGTGAATCACTATCTTATCTTTTGGAAATTCTTTTCTTCCCCATTTCCCTCTCCACCCCACCCTTTTTTTCCCCCTTACTTCTTTCTACCTCCCTTTTTACTGTCTTCCTTTTTTCTCTATTTTCCCTTCTTTCTTTGCTATGTCTTTAACCTGTCAATGTCAACCACGCCCAATGGCAGCCATGGGCACTGTGCCCCTATGTGACAGTTTGTGATGAAGATTTTTGTCCAGTTATAGCCAACACAACGATTTAGTTATGGTCTTTTCACTTGTTTAATAAAAAAATCACAATGTACAGGTTGCAATGTAATATTTTACAAGGTCGAAATAATATTTGGGTTTGCAATAACCACAGTTTTTAATTTTTGTGAGGGAGAAAATCAAATGTGATACAAACTGATTTACATAGCTTAGTACATAAAATTTGAATTCTTCTAATTTAGCACTCAAGTACCTGAAAATCCTCTGAGCTTTTTCTCCTATCCTCCCACCAAGCCCTGTTGCTGCTGGTCTAAGGGTATTGCCTATCACAGGCAGAGAGCTGGTAGGACTGTGGCCTGGTGTGCATGGCCTCAGATATATACGCTCAAGAGGATTAAAAATGTTTTCAGAATTTTCCCATCCCATCAGGGAAGCAAATCTAACTACCAGTATGGTCCCTTAAAAAAGCTGTTCTTATTTCACACCATAAGCTGTACTAAGGTTTAGCTCATGTCCATCCTTTATACCATTATCGCTCTTTTGCAGAGAGACAAATATTATGAAAAAAGACAAAACACTTTTTACTCCCTTCCGCAACCATTTTAAACACACGCTGAGAACCTCATGTCCTTGAAGATGTTAATATTCCAAGCTATTGGGTGCATGCCAAACACTTTCCTGTTATGAAACATATTACAAAGTAATTAACAACATCAAGACAGTTTAAACATTCATTTCATTTATTCTCTTTAAATGGGGTGTACTAGAGACAGAGGAAGGGAAAAGGAAGCCATAATTTATGTACCCAAATAGGTTGTTAAAAATAGGATGAAGATGGTACTGCAGGCTCTGACAATTTGACACTCATATTCAAAAACAATGAAAAAATTTTTCTTCAGTTCAGTGCTAGTGGTAGCAAAGAGTTTATCAGCTGGTTTTCATATACTGATTTAGGAGCCTACTTAGTAATATGGAATTACATTTGAATAGTGCCATGCAATGGAACCAACATATACTTTGTCAAACTTTTCTTCAATTCGTCTAGGTCTCTTTAAAAAAGAATTAACGAAGGAGAGTATGTACACACAGTCTCTATATGATGACGAAAATCTATATAGGTACAAAAGCCATGTGAAAAATGACCTTTCAAATGGCAAAATTAAACCCAATTTTCAAGATTATGTCATAACAAGAATTTGAATAAATTAATCATCGACGGTGAAGTTGAAGTTTTACATAGGTGATAAAGCCTAGGAAGTAGCATTGACTAATGAAGAGAATGGGTTCTTAACATCCCTCACCTTATGTTTTATCAGGACCTCGTATGAATAATTCTCAGCTTACAAAGTTAGCTACTTCGGTGCTAGGGTACTATGACTGAAAATTATTCCGAACTATTTCCTTGGAAATTACAGGGTACCAGGTTACTATGTGCTAGGGTACTGTGACCGAAAATTAGTCCATATACAGAATCTCAAACTATTTCCTTGGAAATTACACTCATTGCTATTATTTCTGCCCCTGGAACAATAAGAGATAAGCCTTTTCCCTTTCTTTGGGCAGCTTCTAAAAATGCCTGCATTATTCTCAAAGTTATTTTCTTAACTGCTCCTCCTGGGAGAAAATACTAGCCATGCTTGGGATAATTTGTAACTGCTATTGCCAGAGGCTAATTTAGGCTTTTCGGCAATCGTTTAGAAAAGATGTTGCTTACAAAGAGTTTATTACCAACAAATTGCAACAGCTAATATTGAGTGCTTACTCTTTGCTAGACATGGTACATATGGTCTATCTTTAATCATCCCGACAACCATAAGGGATAGAAATTAGAATTACACTCACTTTAGAGATGATGAATTTGAGGTCATCCAGTTAGCAGGTGGCAGAACCAGGACATGCAACCCTGGGTTTATGTGATCTTTGAGCCTGAGCCTTTAAGCATTATAAAGGTTACAGCTGCCCTAGAGTTGACATTATTTTATTTCTGAAAAGAATCATGTGAATAACAAAGTCAAATAATCTACAGAAAACCTAAGGTCCTTAATCAAATGAAATATTGATATAAATGCAATGCTATGGAGATGTATATTCTTCTCTGGTACTTTGAAATTTGTTTTTTATGTCAAATTACTGGGGTAGTGTGGCATAATATATATACCAGTCTAAAAGGTCATCATCCTTGTGCCATCATACCTAAAATTGTTTCCACTGATAGAAGTGAGAAAAAGTACTCTGATCATTATAATTTTTTTTTCTTACAAAAGCAGATTAGATGTGTGGAACCCAAAGCTTCCAGAATTTGTTAGCTATGGGGCCTTGGATGAGGCCTTATGCAAGAACCAGACTCTGAAGATTCAACTTCATTTAACTTCATGAGAAATCTGCCCTTCATATCAAAACTAGCCTACTGGAAATTATCCAAGAAAAAGTACCATGACCCTAACTTTTCTTTTGGTTTGTTCTTCGTTGACAAATAGTATGGAGACACACGTTGTAAACGCTTGCAACTAGAAGGATGAAGTATATTCCGGAGGCTAATACAGACTGGAAAAGTAGGATTTTGTTTATGAATATAAGGTTCCATTTTAAGTCTACAATTGTCTCAGTATTAGATTTCCCAAATACAAAAGTCCTTGTCTTGGAGTAGGTTACAAAGGATGCTTATCCCCTTGTTATGTAAAATCAGCCGCTGTGAGGAAGAATGGTGAAGCCACAGATTTAAGGAAAGGGATGAGTTGATTCATGGCTTGGAGAAAAAGAAAAAATGGAAGCCATCTTTCTTTCTTTTCTTTCTTTCTTTCT
>CAUYLG010071521.1:0-57500 GCA_963573385.1 Cacajao melanocephalus | reverse complement strand
TTCCATAGCAGTAGGGAATAATCCAAGGTGACCCAGCGAGATAGTAACATAATCAGATCTACACAAAGAGAAAATACAGTGATGGCTGTGAATAAATAGCCATGGACAGGAGGAAAAGAGGGGTAGGAGGTTGCTACCGTGAGCATATCAGTTAGGAGACTGCAAAGATAGGACAGCAGGGGCAGATCCATCTCTGCTTCATCGTCTCCCCCAGCCCATGCTACACACAGCAGGGGCAATGCAAAGACACACTGCAGCAATAGAATCTTCAGGACCTTGTAGATATGTGGAAGTGGGAATGAAAGAGGGAGTCCAAAACTATCCCGTGGATTTTACCTTAAATGAATGGAAATGTCTAACAAATGGTCAGAAGACAGATCCTTGATAGTGCCCACCATAGGAAGGCCTCAGGCATACAGTTTTGAAGGGCGTGGTAGCAGACAGTAGGTGAGGGAAGTGTTGAAAACTCTCTTTTCATAATTGAAGTTTTAGATCTCTCGGCAGCCTTCCCCAAGCGAAATAGTTGTCCAAAGGGTTTTTCCTGTGTCTGCCTTATTGATGAGTGCTGCATTTACCCATTTCTCAGGGATGCTTAATTTCCATAATGGGAGTCCACATAAGTCCATTAAACTTCAAAACTTCAGGGAAGTTTTTCACCAAGGATGCAGAGTTAAGGGGAGAACAAAGGAGGGCAGAGAAGAAAGATCAGAAAGGTGAATTTGCTAAGCATCTATCAAGTTTTAGACATTCTTTGAGCTCTTTTAAGATTTTTTTTTTTGTCTCTGGGGCGGGGCTGAAAAAAAGATTTTTTTTTTCCTCTTAATTCTCTATTTGACAATAGAGGGATGATGACACTTTAAGAAGCATCAGTGACTTGGTTGCCCAAGATGGTATAGCAAGCTTTTGGTAGAGGCTGGAAGGAGGCTAGGCTCACTTAGAAGCCTAACTGCAACTTCCAGTAACAGGCACCCATATCATCTTCATTTTGGTTTGAGGATATTTTATATTACTGAAATAAGTTTATTTCTTTGTTACTTGATCCATTTGCAGCCTAAATAAAATGTGATTACTAAACAAAACAAAATTCTAAAGCTAAAAAAAAAAAATCATAACTGAAGATTTTCTGGCTAGACCATGAAAATATAAAAGCAGTTTCCACAGGAACTTACCAATGATTCCACCCTGGATGTTTAAGGCCTGAAGGTGTAATACCTACTGTCCATTGCTCTATCACAATATAATACTGATAACTTATTTTGCTTTCAGGTTGACACCACGCTCTGAGGTTTTAGTATTGATCTTTAATTTTCAATCCATTCTCATAGTTTTGCTCTATCCAAGCAAAAGAATAGTATGAATTGATTTATGGATCACAGTTTTTTTGAACATTTGGTTTATATGACCTCAAACCAATTTTCTGTGAACAATGAAAGGAGGAAAACATCTGCTCCAAAAAATGCTAGGCCAGGTGAATAATATCCTTCCCCTCACTTCCTTTTCCTCTTCTTTAAATAGAGGCCCATCCTTGTTTACAGGATGAGGGCAAGAGGTAAAATCCTTTCCAAAAAGGACGTAGTGTATGACATTGTTATTAAGTTACTGTGTAAAACTGCTACATTGGCAGCCCAAGGAGATTTATTCAACGCAAGAGTAGCTAAGCTCTCACCTATGTCAATAGATACCTTTGCAAGGCCTAATGGAACCCTAGGGAATCTTGGAAAAATCAAAGGCTCTGGGGAGGTCTCTCTCTTAACTCATTCATACCACTAAACTTCTGTTTCTGCACCCATAAAATGGAAATGCCTCGTTCCTGCCTACCACAGCTGTACTAAGGTATAAATAAGCTTGTTGAGGGGATAGAGAACAGGCTTTCACTGAATTTTGTTCATTGAATGTCTGCATACTGCCAAAGCCCTAAAATGGAATGCTTTATTCCCATCATATAGACAAGAACAGTGCAACTCAAAGATTAACAGCAGGACAAGCTCTTTGCTCAAATTGCTTAGATTAAAAAAAAAATAAGCAGAGCTAGGATTCAGAATAAAATATCTTTGATTCAAAAATTCAAGCTTTTCCCATTATCCTATCCTGTATATAAAGCAGAATATGCATTGTCAAGGTGAGCTTAGTTTTATTATTAGTTATTACCAAATCTAAGAAATCGATCACTTGTTAGACCCACCATTCATTATTTTGCCAAAAGCTTGCAAAGAAAAAAAAAAACCACTACCAACAATGTTATGAACCAATTGTAAGTTGCACTCCAATTTCAGAGAAGTTTACATGTGAATGAAATAAATATACATCTTAGAATCAACGGGAGACAGATATAGAATGCCCAAGTAGAACCAATTTTTAAATGTCATCAAAAAGTTACAAACTTCATTCTTTTAAGGCTTACCAGGTCTTTTAAATCTTTAATAAATGATAGAGATAGAGCCATTTATTCATTCAATAATGTATACCTACTCTGTGTTTAGCACTGTATTGACCTTCAAGGACAGAAGGTATACCAAAAAATAGCTCTGGATATGATGATAGAAGATTGCAAAGATAAGAGGGTCCACAAAGCATGGAGTAGTTAATTCTCCCAGGGACAGAACAAGCTGTCCATTTTTTTTCATGGCAAATACAAAAGTCGAGTTAGTTGCAGGTAGTCACTTACCTCCTCATCTTTATTACACACAAGTAACTGACGTCAAATGCAAAGCATCCATTTTATTATGAAGCCCCTACCCTGGATTCATCTGTTTATCCTTTGTCACCTTTAAGAAGAAGGTTTGTCGCCTTTCTGACTGGCACAGAAGTCTCTGTAATGGGACATGGATTATTGGAACCTGCCCAGGCCTGGATTCCTCCAGACTTTGCATGTCACCACCTGTACCCGTCACGTTCCTTGGCTTGGTTTTTGGGCTCCTGGACAGACTCTGGGATTGTCCCTTGGCTGACCTGCACCTTAGCCTTTTCACTGAACCAGTCCTGCTGAGACGAGTTTTCTGTGTCTTCTAGGAGTACACGTGAAGCCCTAAACAGGCCCTAGAGACCACCTGCTATGCCCTGGATCACTTGGCAATGACTCCGTTTACTTTCTTTAAGATTTCTGTTTTGCACCAATCAATGAATTTATTATAGCCTGACAGACATGTGTTAGAAACACAGTCATTCAGTTATGAATATCAAAGCCACTTACTTGTCTCGTTAATTGATGCAGCAAACTTTAATTAATAAAAGAAGAAAATCCCTAACTACGTTTTGATACTTGTGGATTGTCTCTTAACTCTATTTCCTGGAGGAATGTGAGGGTTGCCAAATTGGCTCTAAAATATTACCCATGGCATAAATATTGCCAATCCATTTGTTTATTGTTCTATGAGAATGTGATCCTTGCCTATGCAGTTTATTCATTCAGCAAATACTTCTGGCATGTACCACTAGTGAAAGGCACTGTGATACTGATAGTGATGAATAAGATGGAATAATGAACTTGCTAAAAGCTAGTGGGCTCAAATTTTTAAATCCTTGAGTTGAAAACAATATGCATGTATTAAAATGTCAATTACATGCTATTCTATACTATTTTTCATTTCTGGTTTCTGAAATAGTTTCTACCCCATTGCCTCTGTTTGACAAATGAGGAAACTGAAAGATTAGTCAGAAAGATTAAGCAATTTGTTAGAGATAAAGCCAACAGTGCTTAGATTTGAACCCAGGTCTCTTGACTCTACATCAATCATCTGACCTTTTTACTAAAACATGCTGCTCATGACATCTATTCAAAAAGGAGTGTAGGCTGGTCATGGTGGCTCACGCCTATAATCCTAGCACTTTGGGAGGCCGAGGCAGGTGGATCACTTGAGGTCAGGAGTTCGAAACCAGCCTGTCCAACATGGCGAAACCCAGTCTCTACTAAAAATACAGAATTAGCCGGGCATGGTGGTGCATGCCTGTAATCCCAGCTACTTCGGGAGGCTGAGGCAGGAGAATCGCGTGAACCTGGGAGGCAGAGGTTGTAGTGAGCCAATATCGTGCCACTGCACTCCAGCCTGGGCAACAAAAGCAAAATTTCATCTAAAAAAAACAAAAAAAACAAAAACGAGGGTGCTATGGTATAGATAGATGTCCCGGGCTCAGGCAGATTTGTGTGGTGTTGGTTTGAGCATTGTTGTGTCATTAATGAAACCTTAGAGAACAACTTAGCAGCTAGAGCTACAGTATTTCAAATGCTAGTCTTTCAACAAAACAGACAAGATACCCTTATGTTTGTTTACATTTGACAAAGGAAATATAATGGCTCTATATTTTATTCACGTAAGTACTCCATAGATTCTCCGTAGATTCATTGGAACACGTTATAATGAATTCCAGGTCCATCACAAAGGATTGTTCCAAAGGTGACCCACTCTTAAATCGAAATAACATTTGGTCCTAGTAACTAAATCCCCCTGGACTGGAGTCCACTGAGAAGCAAAGCACTTGCCTGCTTGCTTACTTTCAGAGTACCCTCTGCACTCTGTCCCATCGTAAGAGGGGTAGGAGGCTGTTCTTTTAGGTATCTTTAGTTAGACATGTACTGCTAGAACACATACAATAGCCTAACATTTTTAAAAAGTGACAGCCTTCATTTCTCATGGGAAAGAACTGGTTATTAACTTAGATCTCCCTTAGACACTCTCTAGAAAGGTCCAATTACTGACGTATGAACAACACTTCAAGGTATGACAGTTTCACCTATAACAGGCTCCCATGGAATGCGTCTTGCCCTTTATTCTGCTATCAGGTAATACTCTAGTTATTTATATTTCTGATAACCCCCTTCCCTCTCTTGTGTACACACATACACACATGTACCTAGACTCCATAGGACTCTATGTTTCCTGAGGGCAGGAAGTTCCACCCATCTCCCTACTCTCAATATGTCATCTGGCACACAGTCATTCGTTAGCATTTGTTAAGCAAATATGCCAGAGTGCCAAAGTAAAAGCCACCGATCTGGCCAAGGACACAAGTAAATGCCTCGAGAGCTCTGCATCCCCACAAATGAGGCGGATGGGTCAGTGTCAACCCTGAGAATAGCATAATAGAGAAATAAGATAGTTTAAAATCCTTGCTAGAATAGTTCACTGGTTGACAAAATAAATGCTGGAAGTCTATGGAAAAAATAAGCTGTTGTACTGAATCAGTCATTATTAATACAACTCTACATTACCTGTGAAGGAAAAGTAACGTCAACTATACACTCTGAAACAGCAAGAGAAAATAATCATTTTCACTCTGTGCTTTTACCTCCCCTCTCTTAAAGAAACCAGAACCACTATCACATTAGCAATGACTAATTTGTCAATAGTCACAACCTGTCTTTATCTTATTGAGCTTCAGAATCCACGATAAAATTGCATCAAGAGAAGAACATGAAGTCCTTGATTCTCTACAGCACAGCATTAAACTACTACTTTAATCACTAATCAACAACCATAATTTAGCCTAATTATAAATTACAAGGATCTAATTTTAGAAGACCTTTGCTTTATAAATCCTAGACACTGGAGACATTATTAACTTAGCTCCTTGAAATTATTTCAGGGCCAGAAACATCCCTCGTACCTTCTTGCTGCATGTATCTGGTCTGGAAACAGGTCTGTAATCAGGATCTTTTCTTCAGGTTTATAGGGGTCAGAGTGGCTACTGGGAAGCATCTCTGGGAAGGCAATTATGTTCCACCCATCCAAAGCTCTCTTCTCCTTATACCTGAAATATCCCCTTGGGCTTCAGACTTTATTTCAATCACTCCCCGGTTCTAGGAAGTGTGGTAAATTCAAGCCCTTATCAATGTAACAAAGATCCGAGTCAAGGAGACCTCTGAAATAGGAAAAGAAATCCCAGAAAGGACGGGACAAATTTGCCACAGAATATACACATGTGCATGGAGAACATAAGCCTTTTGCTTGGAGCTTTGTACTACCATCAATTATGTTTCTGTTGGGTGTTGAACATTTTCAGATAGAACCGGGACAACCAAAGTATTATCTTTGCCAAGTATAACTACTGGTGTAAAAACCAGGCGTAAAAACCATTGTGATCCCTCAAGATGTGATGGCCCAGTGACATCTTGCTGAATTTTCTGATTTGTAAAATGAGGGACTATGCTGCTCTTAGGGACCTCTGAACACCTTTAAAGCTTCCACATAATGGGTCTATGGTATATCTATGGCACAAATTTCACTGGCAGTGTGATGGACCACACTTTGTACATTGGCAGGTCATATAGGTGTGATGGCGACAGTCGCCAACAGATTCAGAGAACAGTGTCCCAAAACCCTGACCTCTAAAGATACTCGACCGTCAGGAGTAACGAGCAGCAAAACAAATAGGGGGAAAATGTTTGCTCCCCTGGCCTCCCACTCCTTGAAAGGCTTTCCATAGGAAATTGCAAACCCTTAAGAAAGCTACAGGGTAGCAGCTTTAGCAAGTGAAGGTTAGTAACTCTTTTCCCTGGAACATGCACAGTGGTGGTGATGATTAGTCATTTCTGATAATCACATGGTACTGAACATCATGAAGTACAACAGCTAATGTGTATGGTCTTCCTGTTAAGAGACAGGCAGCCTAGTAGGGACTTGCTTTGGAAAAGGAAGCTAGTCTTAGGAGTTTATCTTTACTGTTTAGAGTTGACATTATCTCAAAGGATGTCAGCAGCCTATATCATGGGACAGCGGGCCAGTCATGACACCTCATCTAAATGCAATCATCATAGTACCTGGTCTTCGCACTACCTTGCCCACTGTCCATAAAAAGAGGGTAACTCTAGTCCCTGATAACCATGCCTTCATACCATCCACTTCCAGCCAGAACTAATAATTAATCCAGGGGTAGCAGTGTGAGAAAGACCAGCAGCTTCAGGAATTCTGGTTTCCAGAACTGATATGGATACTAATTAGCTCTGTAACTCTATGCAAATTAACTTTTCTCTGCCTCCATGTCCTAAGCAAACAGTGATAGGGCTAGCTAGACCATATGAGCTCTCAGCTCCCTTCCATCTTTAGTGATTCTTTGATAATAATATAAGTTATCTAAATGATATCATTTATTATGATCACTTACTGTGTGCCACGCACCATACTAAGTGGTTTTCATTTATCATCTATTTTAATCCTTACAACAATAGAGGAAAATGATGTTATCCTCACTTTATAGATTAAAAACTAAGACTCCAAAATAGTTTACAGAGAGTTCTTCTCCACTTATACCTTTCATTCAAAGGGTGTTCTTTAAAAATCACACACAAATTCAGTGAGACAACAACAAAAAAATTCACATAAAATCAGACTGAATATAAAACAGTATTATTCTAGCCATTCTATTTTATCAACTGATGACTTCACTTTTTACTCTGCTTTTTAAACTGCCAAATCAAGTGAATAGATTCATTATTTTAAACACTGTGTTGCATAAATCTGGATGATCCTCTGACAAGCCTCTAAGGACGAATATGACAATGATACGCAGGTACTGAAATCAAAAGCAGCCTTAGGAAAACTAATCCTCCGTATCTAGGGCCTTGTGTTAAAAATGCCTTCGTCAGAGGTGACTCCACTTCAGTGCCAAATGTCTGTCATTCACCTGTCATTTCCATCAAGTATTAATATGAAAAAAAGGCAATGTTTTTACCTGTTATAATGAGGTGAATTTTTAGCTTTAATTTGATTGCCACCTGCTGGCTAAAAGACAAAACCTTCCCTCCGTAGCAAAAACTGCTTGGTAACTCAGAAGGATAAATGCAAACAAATGAAATTCATATCATGAGCAAAGCCAGTGTTCTCTTCTACCAGGTTGTCTTCTAAAAGGAAGGGAACTCACATTTAATGTGTCTATTATATTTCAGGCGCTGCGCTAGGTGCTTCAGATTACTATATTAGTACATGTAATCAGCTCCAAACCATGTGACACTCCACCATTTTGAATAAGAAAAAACAAGCAACTGGCTTCAGATCACACAAACAAAAAGCAGCAACGATCCAAAACCAGGTCTGACCCAGACAACTTGTCTTTGTCACTGACATAGCCTCATTCCATGATTCCACTCTGCCATGGGAGGCCCTCGTAATCTCATGATATCCAGAAAATATTGGTGAGCTGAGGCTTAAAAGCAGAGCTACAATTCATTGCAGAGTCACAGAGCCTTCTGATATTTCACAGGGAGGCAGAGACAGGCCAGATAAATACCACAGAACATTAGCAGAGAGAGCCACAAAGTAAGGAAGAACGAGAAGACTGTGAGAGCCATTGATAGAAGCAACGTAAAAGGATGAGGGAAAAAAAGGACTTAAGTCATTACAAATGTTCAGTGCTTTAGAAAAAGAAGAAAGAAAGAAAGAAAATAAGGGTGCTGGGTGTTTCTCTTTTTTTTTTTTTTTTTTTGAGGTGGAGTCTCACTCCGTTGCCCAGGCTGGAGTGCAGTGGCGCGATCTCAACTCACTGCAACTTCTGCCTCTCAGGTTCAAGCAATTCTCTTGGCTCAGCCTCCCAAGTAGCTGGAACTACAGGCGCATGCCATCACTTCCGGGTAATTTTTTGTATTTTTAGTGGAGACAGGGTTTCACCGTGTTAGCCAGGATGGTCTCAATCTCCTGACCTGTGATCCGCCTGCCTCAGCCTCCCAAAGTGCTGTGATTACAGGTGTGAGCCACCACACCCGGCCTGGGTATTTTTCTTGGTCCATTTAGTAAAGAGTCACTGCTCACCCATCTCCTGGGGGCCTGGGGTACTGGTGCCCTGTAGCACACGCATGGCCCAGCGTCTGGCCAGCAAGAGCTCACCATCTTGTTGACCAGGCACAAATATAAAGGAAGGCTTTCATACTAGGAGGGCTCAGAGTCCCTTTCTCATCTACGATCTGCTTTTGTCTTTGAGAGGTTTTACCACTGAAAAAACAATAGCTAGTGTTTGAGTGAGAACTCTGTGCCAAACACTGTTCTAAGTACTTCACGTATATTAACCTTCACACAATGGTAAGAGATAACTGGTATCTTTAATCTCTCTTCTACATATGGGAGGGTAAGCAACTTGCCTAATATCACGCAGACCTCTTGAGTGATGGAACCAGTGTTCAAACCCAGGCTCTTTGAGGCACTTTGTTCCACAATTCATACATTTAGAAACTAGTTGATGTGGCCTCTCAAAGAATCATGATTGCCTCGGTTTCACAAAGGAAGACTAGGAACAGAAAGGTCAAGTGATTTATCACATGTTGTACAATTAAGAGCCTAGTAGGGCCAGAAGTGGAACTAATTCTCCAATTATTTGTCAGTCCAGTTATCTACTGTTACCATGATGTTGCTTCTGAGAATAAGAATAATGGCCCAGCAAGCAGAAAGAACATACACACCCTCTAAGGAAGTTCAAGGACAGGCTGTTGGAAACAGAACCTGCAGTGGTGATGATGGTGGAGTGGGCTTATTCCAGCAAGGCTGCTGGAGGTTGGAGTTACTTCCATTCCCAGCCCTGCAGGCTGACAACCCGTCTTTTATCTTGGAAGCCAGCTCCACTCCACAGAGAGGCCTAGCACGATGACACAATTCTGTAAGTGAGAAGTGATTAATTAGACATCTCAGATAGCCCTTGTACTTGGAGGAAGCATGTGAACACCCATTTACATAGTTTATCAAATTAGCATGATCATCAACTTCTGGGGCAAATTCAAATGTCAGCTTTATGTTCTAGAGCCAACTGGAAAGATAGGAAAATCACAATCCACTCCAAACACCACTCTGAAAGTAACACCCACACAAAATTATACCCTTAGATGAGATTTTACTTGGAAGTTTTCACAGGAATAATCATCATTTAACAATCATTTTTCACTTTGTCTAAGACCACTATAATTGGAGAATATAGTTGTTACTAGCATTTACCACCAATCAAAATATTGACACCAAAGGAAGTGTTTAATGAGATAGATAGGACTTTAACCTGCCCAGAATTAAAGACACAAAATCACAAACTAAGGATCACCAGTGAGCAGACCTAAAGGAATTTGATGAGTGTTTCTTCCTTGCTTACTTGCACTCAATTTCATAGGGCACTAATGTTTGTATGGCACTATGGTTTTTCAATATTTTTTCTACCATAGAATGTGTGTGTTTTCCTTTATGAGGGCTACTAGATGAAGGGGAAAAAAAATACAAGTAAAGGGAAAAAGTATGATGGAAAACATAGGTGATTCCACAGAGAATTTTATGAGTTATAATATTCATTGTTCTAAAATACTTTACAATCATTGCCAATAGCTTGAAGATACATATATCACGCTCTGCCCCTGAGCTAAATAAACTGAATTTGTTTGAAGCTCTAGTGTAACATTTCAAGAAAAATGTGTTTCTAGAGAGGATGATCAGAATGGTATGAAATTCTCAAAATATATATGAGAAAAAGTGGAAAGAAACAGGAATGCTTGTCTTTGAGAAGGAAAAAAAATTAGTAATAAAAGCAAACATTTACTGACTGTGTATTATATATCAGACATGGTGCTATGTAATTTACATGTATTATCTCATTTTTATCCTTACAACAACTGTATTAGGTAAGTATTACTGCAATTTACAGATGAAGACCAGAGGATTAGAAATACTCACTACTCTCCCAAGATCGTAAGTTGACAAATGGGGAAGGTAAAACCTATCCACTGGTCTGCCTTATATAAAAGCCTAGCATCTCGTTCAATCTGCTGTAAGACTGCAATGTAAGAAGCAATTGCCCAGCCTGTATTGCAGAGATTGTGTTGATAGACGGGTTCTGGTACCACTGCTGCCACCACCTGGGAATATGACTTTAGGTAAATTATCATCTCAATGCATTGCTCTCCCCTCATCTACAAAGCTGAAGTTTGGATGATCATTAAAGATTTTTATTACTTAAATTCTATAACTCCAAATATTTGAAAATGTATTGAATAGGGAATGAATTTTTTTGTTGCTCTAGATGGCAGAATCAGAAGAAACGGGCTTACACAGAAACTGAATGTCTAAAACATATGGATTTTTCTGACACTTCTCTAGAATAACATGGAACAGAGAAATATACAGAATAACAGAGTAAATGAATAAAAATATAAGTCCTAAACTCTTTCAATGTTAAATACACTTACATTTTAGTGGTATTTTGATATATTTCCCAATAATGGCATAGTAGAACCAAAAATTTACCCTGAATTCAAATTTTACAAAGCAAAATTCTAAAATTATGCTCTGTGCACCTTCTAATTGTTATATTTTCCTATCTTTGAGGCAGTGACTTTCAAAAAATTAAGTTCTGAATATCTTGAATGCTAAAATGATTTTAGCAATGTAAGGCAGTTAAAATGTAATTTGGCAATGCTAATGAAAAGTGTTTCAAAACATCCATAATCCAGCAAAAAATACATGTTGACATATTTATCAGAACAATCCATTCTCAAATATAAATTTTTTAGATGACATTTATTTTTCTATCAAACGAAGGCTACAGTAAATCAAATTTAAGATATTGAGAGAAAACCCGTATTGTCTTGCCTTCCTACTTTAAAAATTAACTTATTACTTCTATGGGGATGATCTGCAGTCCTGATTTCTATTCATGATTTCTCTTGCATTTCTGGCTACCTGCTGGATATCTCTGCTGGGCATCTCTTCAACATCTCAACTCTAAATGCGCATCTTGCCAGCCTGTGGAAATTGCAGAAAGGTATCCCTAGAAGAACTTTATGAAATGACAGCAATGAGTAGTCCTCAGTATCTGATCCAAAGTAACCTGAAGGACAGACCAACAATCAGGCCAGCAGGACCATGCCAGTAGGACTGGTTTATAATCCCATTAGGTTAACATATCCAAGGAAAGATCATGTGGATCAAAAGAGAAGCAGAGCCGAGGCAGGAAAAGCAGACACATGCATGGGAAATGGCGGCGTCTCTCTAAATGAGAGGCCAAAGGTCTTGCCAGCTTGACATGGACACTGACTAGACCTCATTATTGAGAGAAACATGCCAAGTCTATCTGGCATCCCTTGTTTTTGCTTACAAACCTTTTTATTTTTTTCTCATGACATGGCTTCACATGTTGTTCTGCCCAAAAGTAGACATAGTCCTGTACAAATCAGCCAAACTCAATAATTTCAGGCCAGATGCAGTGGCTCATACCTGTAATCCCAGCACTTTGGGAGGCCGAGGCAGATGAATCACCTGAGGTCAGTTCAAGACCAGCCTGGCCAACATGGTGAAACCCCATCTCTACTAAAAATACAAAAATTAGCTAGGCATGGTGGTGCACACCTGTAATCCCAGCTACTCGAGAGGCTGAGGCAGGAGAATTGCTCAAGCCTGGGAGGCGGAGGTTGCAGTGAGCCGAGATCATGCCATTGCGCTCCAGTCTGGGCAACAGAGCAAGACTCCATCTCAAAAAAAAAAAAAAAAAAAAAATTTCACCTTTTTGCGTCACTGGTCCCTGATAACATATCAATAACTTACTTGACAGAAAATGAATTGATCATGACCACTTGAATACTCCTGTCCTTGACAAGTCAAATATAATACAAGAAGAAAAATGTATAAAACAGAAACAGAGCTCTGTGATTTATCACAATTGAAACTCAAGTAAACACCTCCCCAATTAGGAAATAAGATACTGCTAGGCCCAGAAACCTTACACGCCTGCCCCATTTCCTTTTCTATTACTACCCCTACTATCTGAACTTAACATGGCAACCAATTCTTTGCCTTTTTTATATAGAGTTGCCACCTAAGCACACAACTCCTAAAACTGAAACTCAATTTTATCTATTCTTTAAGTTTTCTGCAAATGTAAAGACACAATATCCTTTACTGCCTGGCTTTCTTTTTGCATCTACTTATGCTCACAAGATCCATCCATACTGTTCAGATAACTGGAGTTTATTCATTCTCATTGCTTCATAGTGCCCTATGGCTAGAACAAAATTTATGTACTCTACTGCAAACAGAAGTTAGGGCTGTTTGCAGTTTGTTTTGTTTTGTTTTTTGAGATGGAGTTTTACTCTTGTCGCCCAGGCTGGAGTGCAATGGCAGGATCTTGGCTTACTGCAACTCCTGCCTCCCAGCTTCAAACAAGTCTCTTGTTTCAGCCTCTCAAGTAGCTGGGATTACAGGCACCCACCACCATGTCCAGCCAATTTTTGTATTTTTAGTAGAGATGGGGTTTCACCATGTTGGCCAGGATGGTCTTGAACTCCTGACCTCAGGTGATCCACTGACCTTGGCCTCCCAAAGTGCTGGGATTACAGGCATGAGCTACCATGCCTGGCTCTGTAGTTTTTATCCATACAAATAATGTGCTGTGAATATTCTTGTATGTCTATTGGTTCACTTGTGAACACATTTCAACTGAGTATATACCCAGGAGAAGAACTGACATGTCATAAGGTCTGCGTATCTGCAACTTTAGCAGATAATGCCAAACAGTTCTCCAAAGGGATGGGACCTATATATTATCTCAGCAGCATAGAAGAAGTCCTGCTGTTCCATACCATTGTCAACACTTGCCATTGTCAGTCTTTGGAATTTTAGCCAATGTGATGGTTAATACTGAGTGTCAACTTGATTGGATATATGTATATATCTTATTAGTTCTGTTCCTCTAGAGAACCCTAATACAGATTCAATCTATTGAGTGGAAAAACTTTTAAAATCACAAATAGAGTTAATTTTATCAAACACTGTATGCATCTATTTAGACAATCAAGATTTTTTAAATTAGTTCTGTTAAAGGGGTAAGTTATATATTTTTTAATGTTAAACCAATGTTATATTTCTGGAGTAAGCCCAACTTGGTTGTTACACATTATTTTTTCATATGTTGCCAGAGTTGGAATGTATTTAGTTAGCAACTTTTGTATCTAGCTTCATAAATAAGACAGGAATGTATGCTGTGATAGGAAGAAGAATGCTCTCCCCTCAAAAAATGTCCAGATCCTAATCCTTAGAAGCAGTGAATACATTATATTCTACAACAGAGGGAAGTTAAGGTTGCCAATCAGCTGACCATGAAATCTGGAGTGCCCTGGATTAGCCAAGCAGCCCAAGGTAATCAGAAGAGTCTTGAAAAGTGGAAGGAGGAAGCAGAGGAGGCCAGAACAACGCAATGTAATGAGGACCAGGCTGCTGTTGGCTTTTTAGACAGACGGAGAGTTTTCACACCTAATGAATGCTAGCAGCTTCCAGAAGCTAGAAAAGGCAAGAATTCTCCCCTAGAGCTTCCAGAAAGTAATGCAGCCATATTGACACACTGATTTTAGCCTAGTGAGACTTGCATGGGTTTCTAACCTATAGAATTGTAAGATAATACATTCATATTGTTTTAAGTCATAAAGTTTGTTGAAATTTTCACAGCTGCAAGAGAAAATGTGTGCTTAAGCGGCAATTCTACCAAAAATGTAAGGAATTCTCAATTTCTCGTAATAACCTTCTCAGTGTTTGATATCAAGGTTATTCTGTTTTCCTTTAAAAATGCTGAGCATTCCCTCTTTTTCAACTGTTTAAAGAGTTTGAAAAACAGTCATTTTTTAGTGTTTTGTAGAATTCATAAATGCAGGCATCTGGGCCAAGGGTGTTCCTAAGTAAAGGTTTTAATTACAAACTCAGCTTATTTAATAGTTATAGGATGGTTTCAACGTTCTATTTTTTCTTATATCAGTTTTGTTTATATTTACTAGGAATTCATTCATTTCAACTAAATTTTCAAATATATCAGTATGACACTTTCATGATATCCCTCTCTTTCTAATATCTAAGAGTTATAGAGATGTCACGTTTCTTCTTTGAGGTCAGTATTTGCGCCTTTTTTTTTTTTTTTGCTTTCTCTTTTTCTTAATCTTAGTTTCACTAAAAGGTTATTTTATTTGTTCTTTTAAAGAATTTGCTTTTAGAATATATGATTGTTCTTTACTGTTTTTTTTTTCATGTCATTTATTTCTTCTTTTCCCTGTATTTTTAACTAAATTTGCTGGTCTTTGTACTTTTTCCCATTAGATGCTTAGCTCATTGATATTTAGACTTTCTTCTGTTCTAACATATAGTCATATATTTGCTTCTGCACAGGGCTTAGGTTGAGCTAATTCATCCTACAAATAGTAATCAATATTGCATGCTGAAAATATCAAAATATTTTTGAATTCTAGATTAGATTCAAGGGTTACTGAATACCAGTTATGCCTTTATTTCCAACCATGTGGGTTTTATCTAAGTCTCCAGTTGCTGATTTGTAGCTTATTTGAAATTTGATCACCAAGATATTCTGTAGGATTTCAATCCTTTGAAGTTTGTTCAGACTTTTTTTTTTTGACCCAGTATAGCCTATTTTAATAAATGTTTTGCATATGCTGAAAAGGTATATGCTCAGTTGCTATGCTCTATGTGCCTGTCAAGTCAGGTTTGCTAACCGATGTTCAAATCAAACTAATCATGCTGTTCAAATTTTCCACATCTTTACAGAGTTTCTTTCACCTTGCTTATTCTCAGAGCTCCTCAGAGTGGTATATTAAAATCTCTCACTATAGTTAAAGATTTATTTCTCCTTGTAGTTCCATAAATTTTATGTGGCAGTTATTTCTTATTGCAAATTAACGAACTGACATTCTGATCTTCACTTCAGCCTTCCATGAGTGTAATTTAGAGTGAGTCAGACTCTAAAGGCATGGTGGCCTCTGGATACCCACAAATGTCTTTGGGTCAAGGATTCTCAAACTTTGTACCCTGAACCCCCTTTGTCAGTCTGGGGAACTTGGTAGACACTAAGTTTTTAAATGCAAAAAATAATCAAGATAACCATTTCAAAGGAGTTAATTTTATGTTATTAATATGTTAAAAATAATGTGATATTGTAACACATGGGTTTCTTTACTGTTACATTCAATAACAAGATCAAATGGTAGTTCTCATGATCTCTATAATTTCAAATCAGCTATAAGCACAAATAGCTTTAAGATATTTGCAATAGCTGCTCTGTGATATGAATATATCTGTGATCCCCATTGGTGACAATGTAACAGATTCTGCTATGGTTTTTATGGCTTATGTTCTATTTTTTTTTTTTAACAGGGTCTCATTCTCTTGCCCAGGCTGAAGTGTACTGGCATGATCAACAAGTCACTGCAGTCTCCATCTCCTCAGCTTAATCGATCCTCCCACCTCAGCCTCCACAAGTAGCAGGAACTATACGCACATGCCATCACAGCTGGCTAATTTTTGTATTTTTTGCAAAGACGAGGTTTTGCCATGTTGCCCAGGCTGGTCTTCAACCCCTGGGCTCCCGAAGTGCCAGGAATACAGGTGTGACCCACCACGCTTGACTTTTACAACCTATATTCTTAAAGGAAATGTTCAATTTGGGACAGTGAAAATAAATGTGCATTTTGTTTCTGTCCATGTTCATAGGCACCCTCAGTTTTATCTATTAAGGGGTTCACGTTCATGGACCATAGGCTAAGAACTTCTGCTTCAGGTTGTCAAATCAGAGCTAAACCTTTTAGGTTTTTTAAGTTTAGGGTTTTGTTTGTTTTTCTGAGACAGGATCTTGCTCTGTTGCCCGGGCTGAGGGGCAGGCACATAATCACAGCTCACTGCAGCCTTGACCTCCTGGACTCAAGGGATTCCTCCCACCTCAGCCTCCAAGCAAAGACAGAGAGTCCCTATGTTACCTAGGCTGGTTTCAAACTCCTGGCCTCAAGTGATCCTCCTGCCTCAGCCTCCAAAAGTGTTGGGATAATAGGCATGAGCCATTGTACTTGGCCAAATCAACCTTTTGTAAAGTTCTCTAATGGTGCTCTCACCTCTAGTTTGCTAGCTCCTGTTTATTCCATTCTCATTCAGTATTTTCCTCCCCCTTCCTCATTCTTACTATTTCTTATTCTTCAGTTTATAATAAAAACAAATTTCTAGTCTTTTTTCTATTTAAGCATTTTTTTCTACCAACTCAGCTATTTTAGTTAATGATATAATCATTTTCTTAGAAATAGGATTGTTTCCTTCTCCAAATACAAATGGTAATCTATTCCTCTTACTGCATTTATCATACTGTGCTTTGCATTGTATTTTTATACCAGCCATATTGACATGATAACAAATTTTTTTAGAGCTTTACTCAACTATTTCATGAGTATGAATGCAATAGGTGTTCCATAAACATTTGTTGAAATTATGTAATTTTGTATCTCAAAACTCTTACCTTTTAATTTTATTCATCTTTTTGAATGCATTAAAAAATTGATGTTTCCATTTTTTTAACCAATGTTCTAATGTGTGTTGCTTTATTTTCAAATGAACAACTATGAAGTTTAAAATTAGCCAGTTTAAAATATTAAATTGTATCAGGTTATAACATAAATTGGCAAAATAACAAATAGAAAAAGTGCTTCTTTTGGCTGTTTTATTTTGGTCCTTTTTAAATATCATATTTCTGAATTTGTTTGTATAAAATCCATCATTTAGATTTGTTCTAGTAGCTCTCATTTATGTATGTGTGTATATATGGTAGACTTGACTTCAGAATAAAATATTGGATTTGGTTTATATTAGTTACATTAACTGTTTTTTTTAAATTGTACTTTAAGTTCCGGGTTACATGTGCAGATCTTGCAGGAATGTTGCATAGGTACACACATGCCACGCTGGTCTGCTGTCTCCGTACCCCACCCCCCACCCATCACCTACATGGTCTGCTGTCTCCATAACCCCCCTCCAACACCTACATCAGGCATTTCAGAGATCACTCACCTTCTGCTTCTCTCTTGCTGGGAACTGCTCTCCGGAGCTGTTTCTATTCAGCCATCTTGGCAGAATCCCCCCTATTGTTTTAATCTCTTCTTTTCTTTAGAAAAATCTAAATCTAGATAAGATGTTAACTCAATTCTGGAAAACTTCCAAATGCCCGTTTATAGAAAAACTGACAAACTGTGGTATTACAATCAGCAATAAAAAAATTTGCTTTTCATACAAGAAACAATACAGGTGAATCTCAAAAACATCACAATAAGAAACAAAGCAGACATACACACTTAAAAGCCAGACACAAAAGCGCACATATATTTCATTTTAAATGAAGTTCAATAATAGACTAAAACAATATATAGTGACAGAAATCAGAATAGTGGGGATATGGGAGTAGGACTTGACCGAAAAGGGCACAGGACAACTGTCTAGGATGATGGACATGCACTTTTTCTTGATCTAGGATTGGTGGTTACACAGGTGTACACATTTGTTTACATTCACTGATGGCCACATTTTACCACAGACGAATTATGCTTCAGTAAAGCTAAAGACTAAAGGAAAAATGCTGGTCAGCCACAGTGGCTCATGCCTGTAATCCCAGCACTTTGGGAGGCTGACGCAGAAAGATCACTTGAGCCCAGGAGTTCAAGACCAGCCTGGGCAACACAGGGAGACCTAGTCTCTACAAAAATAAAAATAAAAAATTTACCAGGTGTGGTAACACATGCCTATGGTCCCAGCTACTTGGGAGGATTGCTTGATTGCAGGCGGTCAGTGTGACAGTGAGCAGAGATCAGGCCACTCTACTCTAGTCTGGGCAACAGAATGAGACCCTGCCTCAAAAACAGACAAACAAAAAGATAAAAACCTGCAGCATTTAGAAGAAAGTCTAAGACTAGGCACTATTCTAAGAACTGAAGATATAGCACTAAACAAAGCACTGGGATATTGTAGAGAAAAAATAATGAATAATATATTGTGACTGTAAACTTCTTTTGACCAGAGCAAAATATATTCAAACCATAATTTGAATTGCACCCTTTCAGAAGCACTCCTTCGTGCTGGTTTCCCAGTTTTATTACAGTTTAATGTCTTTATTAATACGTTTTTATAATACACAAGCAGTTAAGTGTTCATTGCAAAATATATATATAGAAAATCCAAATAAGCATGAAGAAAATTAATTCTCCAGAATCCCACCACAGAGGATATGTTCTTTTTATATTGTCTAAATACATTATTTGTTCTACTATTAGACTATGTCCAATAGCAACAAGGAGTTTTAACTATAAATTCCAAGATCCTTTCAACATTGAAAATATTCCATTCTTTGCCTGTAATCTCGGCACTTTGGAAGGCCAAGGTGGGAGGATTGCTTAAACTCAGGAGGTTGAGACCAGCCTGGGCAACATAGTGAGACCCCATCTCTTTTTTAAATTAAAAATAATTCCATTCTAATTTATTCATCAGTCATAAAAAAAGAAAAAAAAAACAAGAAGCAACTAGGGTATGTTTTATTTACAGCTTTTCACAATAAAGGGAGTATGGATCTACATGACATTTGTACACTTAGTACATATTTTAATGTGATTGAAACTAAGGCTGAGAAGACTATATGGGACTAAGAATCCTTGAGTTTAGTCACTGGATATCATCTTGTTTTTATTGGGCATTCCCTCAAACTTACTTGGCTGTCCGAGCTGCTCTCTCTCCTCCTACTCCCGTCTTAAGTGACAACTGGGAACATCTCAAAGGCTACACTTTGGAAACATCAGTGTGTCAGAGGCACCGGGTCTAACCTGATTCTCCCAGCAGCCCTATCACCTGCTCGCCGTCTTCTACACACACACACCAGAGCGCCACCACTGCAAACTCACTGCTACTCACCATCAACACCCTGGTGGCTCCAAATCCTACCCCTTGGGACATGCTATCTCCTCGGCATGACTACTCTGCTCCCACTAAGGCCTCCCAACCAGTAAATGCCTTCTTACCCTTCAAATTCTGGTAAAACTTGCTCATCTCTGCCAGAGAGGCTTAGACATCGTACATTCCAGTTTTCTAGGCTTCCATTTTACATTCAGCTTTCACCCTTCTAGACATTTCCACATTATGTTATAATTGATTGTGTTCTTGTGTAACACCCTACACACAAGTCTAAAGGTAAGACCCCTAGATGATAGGTTGTTTTCCTTTTTTGCTAAGGTAGACTGTCAGATCAGAGATTCTTAAATATTGGTTAAATGAATGAATCAATGAATAGTAAATTATGATACAAGCTATTTTCAGGGAGGGAAAGCAAAATGAAATAGCAGATTAAGGTGCCTGTCTATATTCTTATTTTATCAACTAATATATGGTGTTCAAAGTCTTATTAAAAGTATATTTCTGAGTAACCTCAGATCTCCCCACTTACTATCCAATGAAAAAACACCTGTCTGTGATGGGTTATGCTGTTAAAAAAAAAAAAAAAAAAAAAAGGCCGGGCCTGGTGGCTCACAACTGTAATCCCAGCACTTTGGGAGGCCAAGGAGGGCAGACCACCTGAGGTCAGGAGATCGAGACCAGCCTGGCCAATGTGGTGAAACCCTGTCTCTACTAAAATACAAGAACTAGCTAGTCCTGGAGGCACAAGCCTGTAATCCCAGCTACTTGGGAGGCTGAGGCAGAAGAATCACTTGAATCCAAGAGGCAGAGGCTGCAGTGAGCCAAGATCATGCCATTGTACTCCAGCCTGGGCAACAGCGAGACTCTGTCTCAAAACAATAAAAGAAAGAAAAAAGAAAAAGAAAATGAACAAAATGCCACTGCATATATGTTTTAAAATGGCTAAAGTTATAAGTTTTAAGTTATGTATATTTTACCACAATAAAAAAGCAAATAGAAACAAGAATTATTTGTCTGATTGTTATGGGAGAGGGAAACATACTTAGTAAACTAATAAAATACCTACAATTTCTTAAACAATTTCTTTGAACAGACAATTTTTAAATGTGTTGAGCTGAAATTGCAAACAAATCTAAGGATAAAAATAAAGCAAGTGAAAAGAAGTTATGAAAGCATAGATGCATGTTTTTATTATCAAATTAAACCACAAAGAGCCCCTTAATTAGAGAAAATAGAGAGCTATTACTGTAAACAACATCCCCGTTAGTACTCCTTAAATTCCAAGGGACAGCTTACAGCTCACGTGTGACTATGAAGTTAACTGGTTTTACAATAAAAACACATTCTAATATGATCTAAGAACTGTCTATGAGTGAGATTTTTATGTGGTTCATAAGCTTATTCCAAAAGACATTCCGGTATAGGGGTTCCTGGGGTACTTTGATATCTGAGGGACAAGTTGTAATAACAGATCCTTGAGTCCTTTACTCATAAATTTTCTTCAAAGGGCATAATGTTTCTGCTTTTTTTTTTTTAGACTAATCAGCAGTGACTTTATAGGCAAACTGCTTCTTTATTTTGGAACTTTAATCAAAAGCTCTAGTCTTTATAATACATACAGAAAAAGCAACTACATTCAACTCAATCCATCATTCACATGACTTACAGATCAAACACATTCTGCTTATTTTATTTTTGCCATTCTTAAAAATAAAGCACTTTTTAAATTGGTTGAGCTAAGATTTTCCAGGTTTCCGTTATATATTACGTAACATGTAACTCTGAGAAAAAAAAAAAAAGATCAATGAAGAAACAGTTCATCAAATAAAATATGCCAACCCAACCCCAGAAATGACACTTTCCTAGAAATAGTCACAGCATATCAGATAAAGAGCAGTAATAACTTTCTAAAAACAAATTCCAGTATTTTCTGTTCACCTCTTGTAGTCATTTTTCTTAAACATGGATAAGATAAGGGAAAAAAGTATTCTCCATTTACTTTGATGATCCAGTGGCAAACAATAAGGTTAGTACTTTCTGTCACTTTTCCTGAGATGGAGTCTAGGAATTCCTGTACTTTTCAACCCCTAGGATCTGCTATAGGCCACATGGAGTTAATGGATTTATTTTTTCCACTACTTCTTGCAGACAGATAATCCAGGACCATGAAATAGAAGAAACCAGTTCATAAGGAATGAGTGAAGCCAAGTGGCCATCAGCTCTTCCTCTTCCACTTCACTGAGCAATTACTGAACAGACAAGCTGTACAGACACTAAATGAACATCGTCACTACCTCTCACTTGTTTTTTGCTTCTGACCTCTTTAAAGGTTTGGACAAAGTAGGTACATTTTTGAGGACACCTAAATAACTTATAAGAGGAGTACAAAGTAAAAGCAATTTATCAATTCTGCATGGCCTACCATGCCCTTTCACCATCACGCGGACATAACTCCCTCCAAATGATTCCAGTATCAAATACCATTATTTTGTTGCTACTTGTTCTACTTCTAAGACCTAGCGTTTAGATCTTGACATATACATCCTCCCCATAGTGCGGCTTCTCTGCCTAGTCCCACGATCTTCTCTCTCCTCCACGGAATTCTACGCTTGAATTTCTCACTCATCCCTCTGTGGTTTTCTTGGAGTTGCCACTTTATCCTTTTGGGCTGTGGTCCCAGCCCATCCCTTACAACTTAGCTAAGGTCCCCTAAACTTGACTTCTGAGATGCCGGACTTAGGATATCAACCAACCTATTTTCTAGCTGACCAAATTCCAGACAGTGGAACTCCGGGCCTGCTACTTCACTGTAATTTGCAGACTGCATAATCGATACAATAAAGAGTATGAAGTTATGTTGGTGCAAAAGTCATTGCGGTTTTTCTCATTACTTTTGATGGCAAAAACCACAATGACTTTTGCACCAATCTGATATTTGGCATAATGCCCAAACTATTTGGGGAGGTGGAAGAAGGGACACATTTGCACAGACTAAGACTGGATAAGAACGCTGATCTAAAAAGAGACATATATCAAGGGAAAAACTACATCTTGTCAGCACAACATGAAACATGCAAGAGGTTTCACACAACTGTAATATATGGCACATCGAATCAGCTTACACCAAAATGTCAGTAAAGAGAAAGGTGTCAGAACATCCTTTAAAGTACATTATATGCAAAGTTAATAAGAGTAAGTTTTTCCATTTTCGACAAATCCTTTTTCCCCACATAACCACAAATGTAAAAGAATCTCTGGATAATATCACAGGAGTAATCAAGGTTGAGACACAGAAGAGCACATGCAGTCTCTTCCATCTGCTACAAAGAGCAGGAAACAATTATGTATATAATAAGTTTTCCCAACCCTCTGTAAAACCCACGGACAGAAGCAGAATGAATGAAACTTGCAGGCTTCTATCTAGGTTGGGGGAATTTTTGTCTCGTTATATATGTTTACCAAGAATTGGTAAGCTGTTATTAGCCAGTTGGACTATTATTCTAATCAGATAAACTTTGTATCATTCAAACTGATGAAATGAGTTTAAAAAGAATGGCTTCTATAAAAACAAAGTTGAATGCCATGTGAATCCTTTAAAAAGCAGGTTGCTAAGAAAAACTGCTCTTGAATTAGGAGAGAGCTAGACAGCTATAAAAAAGACTAGAGAGAAATTTATAAAAATCTAGAATTGTACTGTTATGGCAAAAAAGGTTTTAAACTATACTACTATAAGATACTTATTATTTATAGAACAGTACAACTCAAAATACATTTACATCCTCATGTTTCCATATGTTATATGAGCATGGGGAAAGACACAAAGAGGTATACACCAAGTTGTAAATACAGATTTCCTATTTTTGTACTATTGTTTTGAAAGTAGTTTTGAGGACAAGGTGAGGGGGAAAAGACTGCATGTAAGAAAAAAGTTACACAATAAATAACATCATAACCATGAAAGGATTATTAAAATATTAGTGGTAGTTATTGTTGAACAATTTTAATTTCAAATATTTCATCATTTGTATATTTGACAATGAACATTACTTTTCATAATCATAAGAAAAGGAAGCTGATTTTCATTTTGAATTTTTTAATACAAAAAAAGAGTGAGAACAGAGACCATGAGATTAACTTTTGGGGAAAAGCAGGGAATCAACGCCTCGACTTTGCAGGAAAATTGCTTTTGATCTTTGCTGACAAAGTATCTACCCTTATACTAGAGGAAAGACTGTAGTGAACCATCTCTATCACCTAATTTTCAGAATCTAAAGCTCCATTCTTCAGGGAATCAAGGGATCAGTCCTTTCAAACCTCTTAAATGTTCAGCTTTTGGCAGGACATTTTCTTGTCCATGTATACCTGCAGTATTTTAGTAGAAAATTAACATTTCCTGTTTATAACTAGAGCTCATAGACTTATTTATAATTCCAAGTCAACTTATCTTCTGGTAGATTTTCAATATTTAACTCTGGGCCAGTGTATCATTCATGCAATGCCTGTCACACATAATAATTTAATTGAAAGAGCAATGCATTCATTATCCCATGACTTCCCAATAGTTGCAGAGTATCAGGTTGGAAGGTGCTTTGTGTTCATTGCAAGGGATAGGGGCCTTTGACATTAAGTTCTAATGATTCATTTCTATGTATATAGGGAAAACAAATTCTAAGGAAATTTCAATTCTTTTAAAAGTTCACTTAAAAGAGAAAATGTAATGGGGAACAAATTCTACAAGAAAAGTAACAACTTTGCTACAGTGCAAACTAGTAACTCAACATCTGGGACTAGAGATAAGAATCCAGCTCCAAGTTGGACACAGTGACTCATGCCTACAATTCCAGCACTTTGGGAGGCCAAGGCAGGAGGACTGCTTGGGGACAGGAGTTTGAGACCAACCTGGACAACATAATGAGACTGCCTCTCTACACACAAAAAAAAAAAAAAAAAAAAAAAAAATTCAAAAGAAGAATCCAGCTCTACTACTTACTGTGTCATAACAATTCTTTGGAGATTTTAGGAAGTAAACACATATGTATTTTTTAACTCTTTTAAAAATTTTTCCCTTTCCAATAAATCTCAACCTTTAAATTTCAGGACTACTTAGAAAAATCCACATACCTCAATGTATTCCTTCTTCTCTATAAATTCAATTATTTATTAGACAAGCTAAAATAGCAGCTATGATTTAGGTGTATGTACCATTTACTTTCAATGGCAAAAACCACAATTACTTTTGCACAAGCCTAATAATATTAACTCACATATTCAGGCTCACAGAAATTACCTAATTTGCCTATGTTTCTATACAAATAGTGATAAAACTGGAATTCAGATACATCGCACGCTGGATTCTGGGTGAGAGCAGGTACAGTGTGCTCAAGACAGGGGTACATGAATGCCTCCGCTTCTGCTATTAGCTTAATTGGTCAAAATCTACCTTAGGAGTAATTTTATAAGATTACGTTTACTCAAATTAAAAAAAGAAGAGTATGCAATGAATTAATCCCACTAATCTAGAACCACTGATAAAGTGAAGTCCTGGAAAATAAATAAATAAATACATTTTAAACCGTTTTTTAAAAGATTAGGTTTACTTTGTAGGAATTTCAGCACCTTGGTTGTGCTCCAGAACTTTTTATCTCCATATTTCTCCAGGAAGAGTCAAGAGAGAAAAAAAAGATTATTCTAGAGCTACTTCAGGCTAGCGTCAATTTTCTAGGTCACGTGCAAAAACACTTCCATTCACTCTGAGTTAAAAGGACCATAACTAGGAAGAAGCCCTCCTAATATGGCCTTTAGGTTCATACCAGACTATTACGGAAGGTGGTTCTCGAAAAAACACTCCCAGCGGTAGAATCAGAGTGAACCTTGGTGCAGCTGCCTTTGGCTGACGCAAGAGTCCTGACAGACACTGATCCGACCTGTTTCGCTTCCTGGCTCTTCTCATCCTGTCTTAATAATTCATTTGGTTTTACTTTCACTTACACACAAACACACACACCACACCAGTGTATCACTAGGAGTTATTACTATACTTAGTATTAATGTCAAGAGCATGTACTCTGAGCTCATCCAAAATTGCAAATATTTTTCTCTGCAAAGAAAATATGGTTAATTCCACACATTTTTCTTTTCTCCTAAAAGTAATAATTAGATTGTTTAGATGTTGTACATTCTGTAATGTACAAAACCAGACCTTTAAGTTCCATGTCAAAAGCGGAAGTCAAACACACAAAAATCAACTAATTTGATTAGCAGGATGGCATAGTTTGCAAATTACCTGCTTTCCATTTTTCTTCTCTGTATCCAGTTACTGTCAAAACTGGCAATATGGCATGGTAGAAGGATTCTGAACTTGACCATCTGGAGCCCTGGAATCTAGTCCTGGCTCTCCCACTAATCTGTTGTGCAACCACAGGCAAGGGCCTTCACTTTTCCAGCCTTAGTTTCTCAATATAAGAAACAGGAAGAAAGATGAACAGATACCTTCTAAGATGCCTTGCAGTCGAATCCCCACGTTGGAGACTTGTGATCCCAATGCTAGTACTTTGACAGTGCTTCCCTACTTTAAACTTTCACTTGAACTGTGAATGTCCATGATCATTGCCTAGCACCTCCATTAGAAAAAACAATCACTCGGTTACAGGACTGACCAAACATCTGCTCTAATCTTGCAAAAAAGAACCGAAGAAGCAGGAGAAACGGAGCACCACCACCTTCTGTGCGCAGCGAAACTTGTGGTTATTTGATGCCGTTGACAAAGGACATTATTACACTATTCGGAATTACAAATGAGGTTGGAGGTAGTGTTAGATATTAAGCAGGTTCTATTTCATGATAATTAACAAGGATAGAAAACGACATGGTAAATCACATCAGAAATGTCTTTTGGCTGCTTTTTTAAGCATGCCAGGAAGAACTTGAGTCGCCTTTATTGCTTTTCTTCTTCCTGTGCTCCTGAAGGGAGGGGAGAGCAGGCGGAAGAATATTAGTCATCTGCAATTAATTACTCACTGAATTTTCTAAGCCATGATCATCGTTCCTTTTGAGCTTTCATCTAAGTATCTTTAAGAACTTCTGATTATTAATTATAACAACACTGTCTTGAAATAATTTTTGGCTTTGATTAAAAATCATGTGTCCTACTTTCAGTTACTCTCTTCAAGTGTGGAGCCTAAAGAATCTCAGAAGGTTCGAGTTTGGAAAGATGTTGAAGTATGTCCAGACCGACCCTCACATTTTGCAGTTTTTGAGACTAGAGAGGTTACGGGACTTGCCCTATTTCACCCAGCTAATCAAGAGACAGATTTAGCATAGAATAAACCACATCCTGTTCTCCAAGGCCGCATTTGAGCTTGTGCCAAAATAACATATTTCATAATAATCTTGTAACCACTCACCTTCTGAGTTACTTTAAAAAAGTAATTTATGGATAACTTCCTTAGACACAAGGCCAGCATGTAGATGGAAATTCCTGCTGCCATTTAAAGACGATCTGAGGACTTACATGAAACGTATTTCCCTTCCTGAAGTTTTCAGTATTTGTGATATAAGCTAAAATTTGAGTAATCAAGATTAGGTTAATCATCGCTACATGGTAAGTTATTCTAGAGATAAATGAGATTAACTGTGTTCAAATGGAAGAAAGCAGCCCCTAAACATTAAAAAGTCCACTTTATCTGGCTAGTAACATTAAAACCTAGGTTCAAGCATCATGCTATCTATAAGGGTTAGCAAAAACAAGTGAAATACCTTCTTTTCTTAATGTCACCTACGTACCCAAGTTTCTCTAGGGCCATTGAGCAGTGGGGGAAGGACATAAAAAAATGATTGTGGGTGAGAAAGAAACAGGAGACCACTAAGGGGGTATCTAAAGCATATTTTTATTAATTTACAATACGGCAGAAGTCCAGCCTTCAAATGTCACACTTAGCTTAAGGGAAGACCATACTGACATGGTTCAAAGTTGGGCCTTAAGAATCAGAGCTGGCTCCTCCACTTGACACTCATGAAGCCCTGGGCTTATTTCTTCACCTCCTTAAGCCTGAGTTTTCTCATCCATAAAGTGGGATAATTGCCCCCCACTTGGGAGAATTAAATGAGATAACATATAAACAGTGGTGATGTTAGTCATAAAAAAGTAGTACTCAAGCAGGGCGTGATGGCTCACGCCTGTAATCTCAGCACTTTGGGAGTCTGAGGTGAGCGGATCATGAGATCAGGAGTTCAAGACCAGCCTGACCAACATGGTGAAACCCCATCCCTACTAAAAATACAAAAATTAGTCTGACGTGGTGGTGCATGCCTGTAATCCCAGTTACTCAGGAGGCTGAGGCAGAAGAATCTCTTGAACTCAGGAGTTGGAGGTTGTGGCAAGCCGAAATCATGCCATGGCACTCCAGCCTGGGTGACAGAGCAAGACTCCATCTCAATCACACACACACACACACACACACACACAAGTAGTACTCAATAAATAAACTCAAACTTGCTTCAAGACAACTAGCCCATCTTTACTGCAAGTGTTGGACCATTAATGGTCTATATAGTTCTGAAGCACAAATATACTCACGGAGCATTCTTTTCATGATGCTATTTTTCTTCTCTCCTAAAAAGCTGTTTTAAATATATATATACATTTGTGTGTGTGTGAGAGACAGGGTCTCACTCTTTTGCCCAGGCTGGAATACAATGTCATGACCATGGTTCACTACACCTTCAACCTCCCTGGGCTCAAGAGATCCTCCCATCCCAGCCTCCTGAATAGTTGGGACCACAGGTGCATGCCAACATACTCAGCTCATTTCTTAATTTTTGTAAAGACAAGGTCTCCCGGTGCTCACTTCGGGAGCACATATACTAAAATTGGAACGATACAGAGAAGATTAGCATGGCCCCTGCACAAGGATGACAAGCAAATTCATGAAGCGTTCCATATTTTATTAAATAAAAAAAAAAAAAAAAGACAAGGTCTCCCTATGTTGCCCAGGCTGGTCTTGATCTCCTGGGCTCAAGCAGTCCTCCTGCCTCTGCCTCACAAAGTGCTGGGATTACAGGAGTGAGCCACTACACCTGGCCTAAAATGAATTTTTTGTTTATTTGAAGGAACAAGTCTTCAACTAATCCTTGTGATCACCAATATTTTTTTTCTCTAGAGACATTCAGAAAATGAGGTGAAATTACACTGCCCTGGGTCATACTACAGCATCCAATCTGAATACTTCATTCTTTGTCTCTACCTTGTAATATCCTTCTTTTGTTTTCCACCTTTTGTTTGTTGCCTCTTACTCTGCCTCACTGGGCTCTCCTCCTCAAAGGAGGCACAGGTGATAAAAAGTGAAAAAAATTATGAATAATAGTTGAAAATACAAATAAATTATGCTAGAGCTCAAAGTCTGGGTGTTTCATGACTTCAAAAACAAAGACCCACAGAGAATACATCTGTATGCTTTTTGATTATGTTCTTTGTGCTTTGCATAATGTCACAAGCCTGTGTTTCTGAAAACAAATTTTAATCCAAAAAGAAGTACAGAAATTCATTTTATAGAACTCATAAAAATATCCTTTGACTCTATCATCTTTTTCAAAGACTCAATTTACTTTATTTTTGCTATGATTAGGGCCAGAATTTTTTTAGTAGAAATGATGCCAGGAGGTCTGTTTGGTGAATGTTCTGCCAAACATAAAGAATTGGCATTCTGCTCAGACTTTTCGAAGGACAACGCCAAATGGGAGATAAGGCAGAATTTTACACTGGCAAAATATAAGGTCAGGTATTCCTTACATTAGGGTATCAGTAGCCTAAAATCAATTATTCACTTCAGAAAATGCATTGTATCACAAATTGAAATGAGAGTTGCTTGTATCCTATAAATGTCCTCCATCTCTTTTGTTCTTGCGCGCCATCTAGTGTTCTTTAGAGGAATATTTAGCTACAATTCTCAGCCCAGTCCGGGCTGGAAAGGCCTTAGTCTGGAGAGCGATCAAATAGTCCAATACTCTGCCTTCATTTTTCAGTGGAAGCCGAGTCACTGCTTTCCGGAGGTGAAACAGATAATTACTGATCATTTTGAATTTAGATTTTATTCTGGGATACTGGGAACAGTCTCTGTTATACCGTGCTGACTCACTTTATTGCTCATAATCATCATTTACCAAGAGTTTCAGCAGTGCAGAATTGAGATATATACACAATGCTCATTAAAGAAAATTAAATATTACAGTCACTTCAAAATTAGACAAATAACTCTGATTCAGTGAAAGTTATATACTTTATTCAGACTCAGAATGAGTTTGTTCAGACTCAATAACACCTACAATAATCACCTATAAAAGGGGCATCATCATATAGATCATCACCACCATAATCTATCTCAGAGGGTTATTATGGAGGAGGGGAGAATTTTCAAAGTCCCTAGTAGAGTTTATGATCCACAGAAGCAATTAATGATGACCATTTTAAACACTGAACAAGTATCTCTATAAAATAGCGTTCTCAGAAGCCAGTACTCCATTGGATCAGCACCCATCAGGACAAGTCAGATATGGTCTTGTTCAATAACTATTCTTTCTTCCCACAGTTCTTCCCCATGCTGTATGCAGTACAGTGGAATGGGTGATGGCAGTGGCTCTAGTGCTCACAGAGCTCCATTTACAGCCAAGTGACTCAGACTTTCGTTTTGTTTTTGTTTTTGAGATGGAGTTTCGCTCTTGTTGCCCAGGCTGGAGTGCAGTGGGATGATCTTGGCTCACTGCAACCTCCACCTCCTGGGTTCAAGTGATTCTCCTACCTCAGCCTCCCAAGTAGCTGGGATTGCAGGCATGTGCCAATGTCTCGCTAATTTTGTATTTTTAGTAGAAATGGGCTTTCTCCGTGTTGGTCAGGCTGGTCTTGAACTCCTGACCTCAGGTAATCCGTCCACCTCAGCCTCTCAAAGTACTGGGGTTACAGGCATGAGCCACTGTGCCTGGCCTGACCTCAGACTTTCACTTGACTTCTCTTCAGTGCAGTTTCAATATCTGTCACATAGGGATAATGATAATATCTATGTCACCGATTTTTTGCGAGGATTAATGTGCTGATATGTGTACCTGGCACCTAGCAAGTGCTATACGATTAAGTTGTTAAGTATTAGCTGGAATTTAAAGCAAAATAAAAGTTGTTTACAGGCTGGGTGTGGTAGCTCATGTCTATAATCCCAGCACTTTGGAAGGCAGAGGCAGGAGGACCACTTGAGGCCAGGAGTTCAAGACCAGCCTGGGCAACATACATTTGCATAGAAAAAATGCAAAAAGTAGCCAGGCATGGTATTGCATACCTGTAGCACCAGCTAATCAAGGGGCTGAGGGGGCTGAGGCAGGAGGATTGCTTGAGTGAGCCCAGGAGTTTGAGTTTACAGGCAGCTATGATCATGCCATTGCACTCCAGCCTGGGCACCAGAGTAAGACTCTATCTCTCTGGAAAAAAAAAAAGAAAAAAAGAAAGAAAAGAAAAAAATCATTTACTTGGTACATGTGCTAAGTGATATTTAACAAAACCTAAATTTTTGAGAAAAAGGCTGCTACAATACGTAGGTTGGTGTTTCTAATATATAAGTTAAAAATGTCACCTTGAAAGATCTTTTCAATAGAAGTATTTTTATTTTAAATAATAATACTAACTTTCTCTTATTTCTTCCTCTATGCCCCCTACTGTGCTACATGCCTTTGGTTATTATGTGACTTAATTCCTATGACCATACTCGGAGGCAGAAGAACATGACCATTTTCCAGACAGCACAGATGAGGAACTGAAGCCTTAGAAAAACTAAGGAACGTAATCAAGTTCAGAGCTGGTATGTACAGGTGAAACACACAAAATAGGCTCCGAACCCAGGAATGTTTATAACTGCTAGGCTAAATGTCCTCTCCACTTATAAATGGTTGAGGTAGTGTCCTATAAATGCTTAAACATAAAATAATCCCTAGCTCCTATAGCAAATAGCTTAATTTCTCTAAGTCTCCATTTTCCTTAGTTGTAAAATGAGATTTAGTGGATTAGATGGTCCAAGATGCTGTACACTCTAGAATTTAAAGCAAATATTTTAACTTCATAAGTCTCATTGGTAAATCTAGGAGTTTACTTATTTGGAATTTAAAAATAAGTCTATTGTCTTAATTTGTCTTAATTCATTTGGGCTGCCATAAAAATATATCATGAATTAAATGGCTTATAAAAAATTTCTCATAGTTCTGAAGGGTGGAAAGTCCATGATCAAGGCAAATTCAGTGTCTGGTGAGACTTCACTTTCTGGATCATAGACAGTACCCTCCTGCTTTATATTCACATGATAGAAGGGCTAGCTAGCTCTCTGGGGTCTCTTTTATAAGGGTGTGAATCCCAATTATGAGGGCTCTGCCCTTGTGACCTAATCACTTCCCAAAGATATCACCTGCTAATACCATCTCATTGGGGGTTAGGATTTCAACAGAGGAATTTTGTGGGGGATGCAAACATTCAGACTATAACAGGATTGTTCTACTGGATTCTCTAACTAGCATTCTAACAATTATAAATCATTTATATCAGTATAAGAAATTGTTAGATGTGATATTATCTAATTCAAAATTTGAAAAGTATAGGATATTTATCCTTATGTAAATAACATCACAATATATAATGCATTAAATTTATATTAAAATATATCAAGTGAGACAACTTGCTTGTGAATTTTCTTATTCTGTAATATTTAAACATTTTATATTAAAAATACTATCACTTTAATTACTTATTAGCCAGTCCCAATTTATTTTAGTGACTATAAAAAAGGGGAAAATCTGCCACCAGTCAACCTAGATATTAGCAACATTAAACCTCATTGGCATTTTGTTTTTATTTTCCTCAAGTCAGCCACACAGGTATAAAAAATAGGAAGATAGTAATATTGGTGCCATCTTACCTTCTTTAGCATTCAATTAACACACATGCAACAGTTGAAAGGGACTTGCTATTACAGTGCTGACATAATAGTACTGAATTCACTCTCAGCCCCCATAAATTGTTCTATACAGCTAAGGTTGCAATGGCCTGGCCAAGAATGTGAATTTGGTAGTGGTAGCCAAGATAAGGGAACTGAGCACTTAACAAATGAATACATTAGGGTAGTAATAACTCTTTTATTATTATTATTTTAGAACTAACCTAGTAATGACTCTTAATAGAGAAGGAAGAAGATATCCCCACATCCCTGGCCATCCATTGCAAGGTTCATAATCCTTCACATATACTATATTCATTCTCTTCATAGGACTTATAACTCTGACATATTTATTACCTAATTTAGTTTTTAGTTTATAAATAAGAATTGTGTATATTTATTGTGTACTTGTTTTGAAATACATATACATATGGAATAGATACATTGAACTAATTAACATATACATTACCTCACATATTTTTGTGATGAGAACACTTAAAATCTACTTCTAGCAATTTTCAATAACTCAATACATTGTTATTAACTATAGTCACCAAGTTTTACAATTGATCTCTTCAACTTATTCCTCCTAACTGAAATTTTATGTCCTTTAACCAACATCTATCTCCCCAGTCCTGCCCACCAACTCCTAGGCCCCTGGTAACTACCATTCTACCCTTATGAGTCTGAGTGTTTTACATTCTTTATGAAAGTGACATCACGTAGTATTTGCCTTTCGATGCCTGGATTATTTCACGTAACATAATCTCCTCTAGGTTCATCCATGTTGACCCAAATGAGAGGATTTCTTCTGCTTTAAGGCTGAATAGTATTCCACTGGATATATATACACCATATTTTCTTTATCCATTTATTCATTGGTGGACACTAAGGTTGATTCTATTTGTTAGCTCTTGTGAAAAAGGCTGCAATAAACATGGGAGTATAGATATGTTTTTTACATACTGATTTCATTTCCTTTGACTATATCCCTGGTGGTGGGATTGCTGGGTAACACAGCTACATTTTTAATTCTTTGAGGAACCTCCAAACTGTTTTTCATAATGACTGTACTCATTTACACTCCAACCACGATGTGTTTATCAATCGTTTCTCCATCAAAATTCAGGCTTCATGGCATGAGGAGTTAACCTGTCTCCTATCCTCTGTAGACCTAGTGCCTAGAACAGTAGCAGCTAACACAGTATAGTTGTGTAGAATACATTTACCGAGTAATGAATGAGATCATGCAAATGGTTAAAAAATAAGTTACCTTCTCTCTCTGGATAAATTTTTTTTTTTTTGAGACAGAGTTTCACTCTTGTTGTCCAAGCTGGAGTGCAAGAGTGCAATCTCAGCTCACTGCAACCTCCACCTCCTGGATTCAAGCGATTCTCCTGCCTCAGTCTTCTGAGTAGCTGGGATTACAGGCATGTGCTACCATGCCCAGCTAATTTTTTGTATTTTTAGTAGAAAATGGGGTTTCACCATGTTAGCTAGGCTGGTCTCAAACTCCTGACCTCAAGTGACCCACCTGCCTCAGCCTCCCAAAGTGTTGGGATTACAGGCGTGTGCCACCGCACCCAGCCTCTGGATAAATTTTATTGCTAACACCTTGTTGATAGTGATTGTCCTTTCTACCTCTCTACCACTAACACGAATCTCCTCCTACTTCTATTTGTAAGTGTATCTTAATCTGAAAATTCTTCTAGGCAATCACAGTGATTGCTTAGTATCCAGCTGTTAGCAACCTATCCTACTCCTCAGCTGGGTAGATGTTTGCCCTCATGCACCCAACCTTCCTTCTGCACAAGAGGCATTTCAGGGTGGTTCTACCTCTCCTTCTGAAACTTCCTGTCTTCTTGTAGACTAGATGCTCTCATCTGGCAACATGAACTGTGCACATCTTCATCATGCTTAGAGTTACAAGTTTCCTTATGGATTGAGAGACTTGCGTCTCATAAGCCTTTTTACTTTTCATTAGGAGATACATATACCGTGCAGCATGACATGTGTCAAATGTACTCCTGCCCTGAATCCTTGCTTTCTGAATGAAAACCTGGGTGTCATTTGGTACTGTGAGATGGACAAACCCACATCCACAACTTGCTTCAGATGTCACCCTCACCATACCCCTCCAGCCCTTGCACAAACCTACAGAAGTTCTGGCAAGGCTCCCCACATCTAAACTGCACATGAACACACTAGGCTGACCATCAGGCTTTTCTAGACTACAACCCCTCTGCTTCCCTCCATTTGGAGGTAGATCTCATTTTGCTACATCTGTGAAGAGAGCAGTAGATGACAATAGGCTGACACTGTATACTGTAGCATAGTTTCTAAGACCAACTTGACCTCATACTTTGGGAGTTTGAGCCCAAGGTACACGAAGTATCACATCCCTTTGATGGGGCATGAGCAATTAGACAAATGGTAGCTCTGTTGCTATCACACTGGATCACCCTAGACTCGGGTGATTATATTTCTTAGCCTGGTTATCCCCCCACTATATCCTAAATTTCACTTGAGATCATTTGAAATAGACTTTTTTCTTGACAACTTTGACAAATCCCATCTTTCCCCCCAAAAAATCTATATCCAGGGCTAGGCACAGAGCTGCAGGCCTTGTAGAGCTCTGTGGGAAAAGACTGTCATTCATGCACAGGCTCAGTAGTACCTAAGGTGCCTTTAAAATACAGATTCCTGAGCTCCAGTCTCAAGAAATTTTGATCCATAAAGATTCAGGTGGGAACAGAGAATCTGTATTCTTCAAAAGTTCCTTCACTACAGGCACCACCCAACCATCACTCAACTCTCCACCTCATTATGTCTGAAGTATATTCATGTTAGGAGCCCACTGACCTAAACTGCACACCTATGAGCAATGCGGAAAGCTTCATCTTGCTCTCAGAACAAGGAAGGACCCACTCATTCATTCATTCATTCGTGCAACAGACATCATGCTAAAAATCTTTAGGGAAATAAATAATAGAGTTTCTTTAGACAGGATTTACTACATAAATTATGGGGTACAGTGAAAAATAAAAATGTGAGGCCCCTTGTTCAATTTTTTTTTTTTTAAGAGACAGTCTCACTCTGTTGCTCAGGCTGGAGTGCAGCAGCGTGATCTCAGTTCACTGCAACCTCCGCCTCCTGGGTTCAAGTGATTCTCCCACCTCAACCTCCCAAGTAGCTGAGATTACAGGCATTTGCCACCACACCCAACTAATTTTTGTATTGTTCGTAGAGACGAGGTTTCACCGTGTTGGCCAGGATGGTCTCAAGCTCCTGACTTCAGTTGAGCCTCCCACCTTGGCCTCCCAAAATCCTGGGATTACACATATGAGCCACTGTGCACAGAGAAATTAAGATGCCTTTATCCCTGTAAAATAGGACTCAAGAAATATTAAGAATCTCAAGACAGTAACAGCAGAGCATTAAACCAAGCATAGGGTCCACGTGACCACGGGCAAATCATGTTCATTTTGAGAATCCACTTATCTAAACTACACTCCTCGGAGCAATAGGAAAGACAAGAAGTACTTCATTTGGCTCTCAGAACAAGGAGATCCCTTAGAACTATATCTATAATACTGGCCCAGCCTGTGTAGGAAGAAGGAATCTAGAACATTCCCACCTGAGAAACAAAATTCCACTAACAGGCAAAAAGTGATGAGCCAATCAAGAAAAATATTAATGATCATTAAGAAACAGTCTCCACCTCAATCAATTCTTCTAGTTGAATAACTAGACTTTGCACTTCTAATGAGTATGCTTAAAATAACAACAGAATAATAAATTAGCATTCTCCATTACTTTGGGGTTTTCTTGGGTACTATAGCTTTCTAGAAGCTATAAAAGTAAATCCTTAGAAAATTCCCTCTTTGTTGATCTGACCAGGGGTTATGCAAGTGATATCCGTGAAAAGGAAAGAACAACAGGTCTTCATTTCTACTTAACTCACAATAGCTTCTAACATCCTTTCTAATCTTAATAATATGCAAAAAAAAGTATGAAAAATTTCACTCAAGACAGCCAGGTTGAAACTTGAATTAATCCAAAGGCGCTTAATAAATGAGCTCTTTCATACTACAGAACATTATTCTTGTTAAGCCATTTGTCAAACTCAAACTCCAACATTTCACATTAGTAATCATCACGACTCTATAATACAGAATTACGCAGTTTAAGAAGCTGATGGCTATTTTGTCGTATGGATTTGGGGATCTATAAACCCAAGTCTCGGTATTTATTCGTATCCCTTTAAGATTAAAGAATTAAAAAAAAAATAAAGGGTGCAGACCAAAAGCATGACAGAAATGCTTGTTCTTCATAAACACAGTTTAACAGTTCTTTGCATGGATCATGATTGTCAAGGTTACTATACTAGCTGCCAAAGTGCCAAAGGCTTGGTTTTTCTACATTTACTATTTCATTGTTGTTTTGCCTTATTTGTATTCAGACATAATACTTGGCTTCAGAACATTATAAATAGCAATCAACAAAATTAAAATGAGCACAGTCAGCATACAGTATGTTGAAACTGTGGTAGAGGGGAAATGAGTTCTCTAAACAAAAGCACACACAGAGTAATAAGGGCTTTATATTGTTTAAAAGGCACCTTACCCAGATGTTAAGGGATGTTTTCTCCTTGCAAACAGAATAGGAAGAGCCAGGAAAGATGACCTCCCTAGCGCCGCAGTCATTTCTAGAAGGCACGTGGACATTTAAGTTTCTTGCTCTGACACCGTCTAAGGTTAGCAAAATGTGAGCCATTCATGCACATCCAAAATAAAATCTCACTGACTTCCCAGGAAAAGTAGAAAAGGGAAGTATCAGGTATAGAATCACAATTTTACACACTGAAAACAATTTACAAACTAATACACAGTACTTGTCAAATTTACTAAAAAAAAAGAATTTTGCTGAATTGAACACTATCCCTTTTGGACTACAGTTTTATTGCAGTCCACTGACAAATGTAATATCCATTCGGTAACAAAATTCCAGTTTATGGATTTTCTGAATACTGGTAATATAACAAAATCTATGTCTAGTTGTTGTTTTGAACTTACCAAAACATCTCATACATACTTTAACCAGCAAAGCCTATATGATAGTTCTAAAAACCATGACAGGTAAGTATTCTTCAGAATCATTCTTTTAAAAATACATTCCAGCCCTGGGAATTCTGAGTTGGTGAGCCTGGGGTAAGGGCCAAGCCTGGTCTTAAAATAATTTTAAAACTCCCTGGGTGATTCTGAAACACAGCTGGGGCTCAGAACCACTGTTCCAGACAAATGGTTCTCAAAGTGTGGTCCCTAGACCAGATACGTCTGGGAACAGGGTCCAAATGCAACTTTTGCAGTTCCTCCCACACATACTGAATTAGAAACCCACTGGGAGGAAGGAGGAGTGTAACAGGCCCTCTGTGGGATTCTGGTTCAATTTTGAGAATCGCTGTTTATTCTAAAGATGAGTTATATCAAAATTGTCTGTCTTGTAATTACTAAAACAAAGCTACCAGACCTTTCACCAGATTTTGATAGTTTCTATATTCCTCATTCAAATCAACATCAATCTTAGACATTTACTACTCCATGTAAGGACCTAACAGCTGCTACTTTGGAAATGTTTCTACAGGCAATCACTTGTAGGATCTTAGCCACCACCTCATTCTCTGGGTTACAGCAGAGGTCGGCAAACTTTTCCTGTTAGGGCTAGATAGGAAATGTCTTCAGCTTTGCAGGCCACATGGTCTCTGTCACAAACGACTGTCATATACAACACATGTGAATCGGTGTGGCTATGTTCCAATAAAACTTTATTTACAAAAGCAAATGTCAAGCCAGATTTGGCCCAAGGGCTGTAGTTCTCGTAAACTCCTAAGTTTAAGAAATGATGACAGACTAGTTGGGAAAGCAAAACAAAACACAACACATCACTCCTCACCCATGAAGGCACACTCTCCCATGAGTACAAAACTTATCCAATCTGGAAGGACAGACTTCCTTCCAGATGAAGGACAGACTATAAGGAAAAGGAGAGAAAGAAAAAGTAGTTCGTATATTCACTTAGCCACACAGTAAACATTAATTAAGTGCACACTAATGTTTGGAACCCAAACACCAAAGCCCTACCCTCACAGACCCAAGTTTAACAGAAATTAAAAAAAAAATGGATTAGAAAGGAGTAAAAAGAAACAATGCTTTAATACTGATCAAATGGTTCTGAGAGTGTAGGGCTGATGGATAAGTTCTGAAGCAGCCAGGAAACGGGTGACATGAGGCTTGGATCTTCAGGGATGAAGAGGATGAAGCCACTTGGGGAGAAAAGGGAGAAAAAACATTCTCTCTATGGGGAGACAGCAGGTGCAGGCACAAAGCTCAGGATTAATCCACTTAAGAAACAAAGAGAAGATCAACATCGCTGGACCACAGGGACAATGGAGAGAAAGGGGAGATAGACTTGGAACATAGGCAAATTGGGATATACCTTGTCTGTCTGAGAAGTTTGAAGTGTGTGCAGATATGCAGTATTGTAAAAGCTGGAAACTGTCATAATCAGAATCTTTAGGGGGAAAAAAACCCAATAGATATCCTGGCTGTAGCATAAAGGACCAAACAGGAGAATTTTGCAACTTTCTACAACATTAATTGACTAAATAGAGGTCAACGTAAATAAAAAACAGAGAGGCTCTCCAAAAAAGAAAAGATGTTTGAGAATAGAGCATTGTGACATGAATACTCTGCCATGGAAAACCATGTTTATATTCAGGGAGGTAAAGGAAGACAAAGTTTTAAAAGAAAAAAATAAAGAGGATTACATAATTGCTTTGACATAATTATCTTTGGCTACCAAAATCAACAATAAGAGTAATGCCAGTCAAAGATTGAACTCGCAGTTGCTGGGCAGATGTCACTGCAGAAGAATTTTTTTTATAAGCTTTTAATGGCATTTGTGCAAGCTGGTGATTTCTTTGGTCTTTTGTAACTTTTTTTTTTTTTAATCAGACATACAAGCATGAGTACCTTCCCTTCATAGCCTTCTGCAATGCTTAACAGACCCAGTGAAAGAAGTTGATTGAACCAAAGTAGTGACTGGTAGAATGGATGAGAGGAAAAGTTTTACAAGGCTCTTCTGAACTTGCATAGACATTCTTTCCTACTGGATGGAAGAGAAAGAGCTAAAAAGATTCTCCTTGATCATCTGAGAGACTAGAAAAGGTCAGACTTAACTGAGACAGGACATACAGCAGGCGGAGCAAGCTTGGATGACAAATATAAACCCTATTCTGTTACGGGTATCCTGAATTTCAGACGTCTGGGGAAAGATACAGAGGTGGTCTTAAATGTTTATTTCATAAAGTAAGTTATATGAAATCACTCTAAAAGCTTGGAAATAGAATGCAAACAGTATTAATATTTTTAATAATCATGTCATGACACACCTATAAAATAGAATGTATTTGAAACCAGAGAAAGAGTTGAATACATTCTCAGAGAGCGATTAGGAGACTATTGCAGGATTTCTCCCTTCTATGTTTCAAGTAGCCCCTATCTGGGGGGTCTGGAGGAAGCCCACTTCCTCCTTTACTCATAAGTACTGCTGGAAAGATGAAGACTTATGAGCAAAAAACGAAAAAGTTTGGTCCTCTCAGCCTTCGGACCTCTTCTGGTCTACTCCAAATCAGAGTGGTCCTCCCAAGTTCAGTCTCTTCCTCATCTACCTCGAGTGAAAAGATTCCAATGTCAAGAGAGTACTAATATCCACGTCTCTGCTAAAGCAGGATAGTGAAAAGGTACAACTTATACAGAAGGTCAAAGGATAAAATTCAGCCTTCCTAACTGCAAGGAATGCAGTGCTGCCAATTTAGGTTTTGAAAGGGGTTAGTTAATTGAGAAAAGCAGATCCCACAGATCACAGAGCCCCAGTAGCTGGTGTGCAGTAAAATATTTAATAAATAAATGAAGTGACTCTGTGGCACATAAGCCTTCTTATTCAGTCTTACAGTAGACATCTTCCAGTTTGTTTAAGCCGAAAGAGATGTTTTATCAGAATAAACCATTTTCTCTGAAAATAACAACACTGGTATCAAAAAGGGTTCACAGGACCAATACCAAAAACGTTACCTGTAAGTTTGAGTGCTAAGACTGTAGAATACTTCATTCCTTTTGTAGACAAGTCCCTATATTTTCTAAGTTTTCTATAAGATACCAAAAACATTATAGCAATTAAGTTTGGGTGGAGGGGTTATGGTTTAATTTCTTTGAGGACAAGTCTGTGTATTTTCTAGGTTTTCTATAATGAAAATACGTTACGTTTGTAATTAAAAATAAAACATAGAGAAGAAAGTCTATGTGCTGGCTTCCACCTCCACTGCTACCTCCTTAGTGCAAGTTACCAGTATCTCCTGTCTACAGCAATGGCGTCTTCCCTGATCTCCAGCTTTCCCTCTTGACATTCTCCACATAGCAGCCACAGTGTTCCTTTAAAATGCATCCTCCAGTGGGTTCCACTGCACTTTAAAAATTCAGTCCCTACAGCCCTTGCCTATCTCTCTAAACTTATCTCCTTCCTTTTGTCTCCCCCACACCCTAGTCCCCACCTCATTCCCACTCTCATACTCCATTCCTACCATTAACCCACCACACACACACACACACACACACACACCCTCTTCAGTGTGACCACACTGCTATATATCCATTGCTAGAGCAAACCAAGCAACCAGGAACATGTCCCCAGACTTCAGCTCCATTCCAGGTTCAAATCCTCAGAGACAGCTTCCTTCAGTGCTCTACCGGAAGTCACGTCATTTCCTCAGAGACAGCTTCCCACAGTGCCCTACCGAAAGTCACGTCATTTCCTCAGAGAGGGCTTCCCTCAGTGCCCTACCGGAAATCACGTCATTTCCTCAGAGAAGGCTTCCTTCAGTGCACTACCGGAAGTCACACTCTATACTGTTTCTTTCTCTGCTCTTCATAGCCCCAAGAAATGTAACTATTCAGATTCCAACTGGACTTTCACATTTGATAAGATGTCTGCCATGACCCTCACTTAATCTCCATTGCTGAGCTGCTTAGCAGAAACAGTATCACTGAGAAACAATATCAGACTTTGCCTCAAACCTCAGTATGTGTCTGTGTTCTCAAATTGTATTCCTAGCAGTGACAATCTGAAAGTCACTGGCTGGGCTAAAAGCTAACTATACTCTTGAAGATGACACAGAATCCCTGGAATTTGGGCATGAATATATCAATCCTAAAACTAATTCCATTTTTCTGGCATCTTGCCTAGACTATACACAGTTAATGTTTCAGTATTTCCAGTTCTCTGTAGGTACAATTATCCTTTCATTAAACTGATAAAAACCAAAGCTAGGAATCATTTAAGTAATGGTAAATTTCCTTATTAAATCAAAACCAATCAGTGACTAGCACTAAGACTGAAACCTATCATACTATACAAATACAGCTGAATAGCTCTTTTTAGACTGTTAGGAAAAATTTGAAGGAGGGAATAACTGAGAAAGTTCTCTATTTGATTGTGATGATGATGATGATTTTTTTTTTTTTTTTTTTTTTTTTTATCAAAAGGTTCTTGCACAATAACCCAGACTGGAGTGCAGTGGCAAGATCATAGCTCACTGCAGCTTGGAACTCCTGGGCTCAAGGGATCCTCTTGCCTCAGCCTCTCAAGTATCTAGGACTACAGGCATGTGCTACCACACCAGGCTAATTTTTAATTTTTTTGTAGACAGGATCTCACTATGTTGCCCAGGCTGGTCTCAAATTCCTGGCCTTAAGCCGTCCTCCCAGCTTGGCCTCCCAAGTAGTTGAGACTACAGGCATGAGCCATCCCACCCTGCTCTAGATTTCGTTAATATAGTTAATATTTATATGTTATTTTGTTATAATAGGTATAATTAATAGGAAAAATAATATATAAGTAATATTTACATGAAGATGTAAACATTTCTGATTATATAGCCCTCTACTGAACGTTCTTGGGATATATTGTGGTCCAGGTTTTGAGAATAAATAAGCTATATAGCTGAACTATGTTCAGATCCTAAGTACTAGTCGAGTCCATCTCTAAAGTAGCAATAGAGAAGCCTGTAATCCCAGCACTTTGGGAGGCTGAGGCGGGCGAATCACAAAGTCAGGAGTTTGAGAATAGCCTGGCCAACATAGTGAAACCCTGTCTCTGCTAAAAATACAAAAATTAGCCAGGTGTGGTGGCACATGCCTATAATCCCAGCTACTCGGGAGGCTGAGGCAGGAGAATCGCTTGAACCTAGGAGGTGAAGGTTGCAGTGAGCCGAGACTGTGCCATTGCATTCCAGCACGGGTGACAAGAGTGAGACTGTCTCAAAAAAAAAAAAAAAATATATATATATATATATATGACAGTAGAGATATAAAGAGGCACCCAACAGTTCTCACTTAATGAATCAAAAAGCAAGGAAAACACATTAGAACTGAAATTCTAGTACTATTTAATTGTTAAAAGGGAATTCATTATATTTCAAGCATGTGCTTCACAGACTAACTCCCTCTAAGGGAGCTTATAAAATCTCAGTTGTTTTCTATATGATATGGAAGAGACATGAAGGGTGGATGGGGGTCTGGGATAGAGGATGGGATGGCCTCACCATGATTCTCACCCCTTAAAATGGGAAACATAATGTCTTGCCCTGAAATAGTTTTACTCCTCATTGTGTCATAATTGGCTAACAGAGGAAAGAAGGAGAGAAAGGAACAGAACAGTCTCTCTTTCGGATATTCAAATGCAGAAATCACTTTTTCTTGTTTTCTTCTTTTGACTGATCATTAAGGCACTACTCCAGGTGACTGCTGAGTGTGGAACTCAGCATTAGAACAATTTTATGTCCAACTAGAATAGGAATGATCATTGCTTGTTAGGGACTTACCATCCCAGACAATGAGACCGACACAGAGACACAGACAAGGGAATGGAAGACAGTTTGTCCTCAGTAAAATCCTGGGTCTTTGAGAGCTTCTGAGAAGGGCACTTCTTACACAATTTCACTAAGGGACACCTGGGTGGGACCCGAGCCGCTAGCAGCATGAACAGGCAAAGATCAGACATCAAACTACGAACATCAGAAACCCCAGACAGCTTTTGTCTTTCCATGAGTCCACTGAGGGCTCAGGAAGTGGAGTGTTACTAATCATGCTGGGGTGCTGACACCTAGAAAAGGAAGAAATGGGTTTTTCCAAGATTCTGGGCAAGTAATCAGACTTCAGAGAACTTTGTCCTTTTGTAGAACAAAGCTTGCTGACTGAATGTATGTGGGTTCTGGTCCCTACAGGACAAACCAGAAACAGGAATTTCTAGCCCTATACAAGCTTGACCCCTCACCCTTTCTTACTGGAGGATGTGTCCTCAGGTTTGTCTCCTTCTTCTAGCTTTGTTAGAATTTCCTGACCGGTTCCAATCATTTTTAATTAACTCTTTTCAGGACTGAGACACACCTCCCCTGCCTTATGCACCTGCCTGAATTTCAGGTTGCCTTCATAGACCTGTGACGATCTCCCATGGATAGCTATGGAAACAGCAAATACATCAGTGAAGGCTTGGATTACCAGTTATAAGGCACATTTTGAACGTATTTTACAGTTTGTCAATAAAGATACTGTCACTTATTCATGGTTAAATGGGCCTGCCAAGGAATGCGTCACAAATGCTAAATTATGTTTACAAAAAGGCTTTAAAAGCAATCAACTGTCCAAAAATTACAACTTTTCTTCAGTCAAGTAGTCACCATTCAACAAGTATTTCCTTGTCTTTTTTCTTCCTCTGCCTCACTGCAAGATTTGTACTCATTTTATTTTGGTTTTGATAAGAAGAAAAATCTTCTGATGCCTCAGAGAAAGAATACAGTTATTGAGTTGTTTTAAGTAAGTGTATATTTAAGCATGAAGCAAGTCTAATATCAAACTAGGAAGAAGACATTTTTCTGTCCCATTTGATTACAATTACTAAATGTTAGACAATACTTATAGACCTACTATTATCTTATTAACTGAAGATTTACTTAGAAAAGTGCTTTCTCTTAACACTGCTAGCCAAATAAATAGCAATGGAAATTGTAGCTATGACTAGATGACATTTTGGACAGGTTTTCTTTGGTGGCACAGAGTTAGATATGTTTATGCAGCTGCTCTTGGATTCATTTTTTACAGACCCCTCTCTCACACTTTTTTCTTCTATATGAGGAGTCATATGAAGATGTTGATTTTCCACAATTTCCATCAGAAATGTTATTTTGCAAATGTTTGAAAATGTTTACTTTTAAACCAGTGCTTGGAGAAGTCATCCTGCTCAGCACCCAAAGATGAAGAGTGCTAATTTTAAATTTTTGTTTAAATTTGTGTCTCCTATTTATTTCAAGAGTAAACCCTGAACACAATTGGGGTTGTGCTGTTATTTCTTAACGAATAATCAGATAATCATAGTGTGACTATTTTCTCTAGTCAGCCTAAGTTCAATGCTGACCAAGGTTGATGTGAATTTCAATATTAATTTTTCTCTCCTGGCTGTAACTGAAATAATTGTCTCGAAAAGGCTATCAATTATGATATCAATTTATTGACAGGCATAAAGTACCCTTTTTAAGGATATCCCAGGAATTATTTTTAAAAATAGAAAACAAAGTACTCTTAACCTCATCTTGCAAATAGAGACTTAAATATTAGGCTCAAGACAAAATTCTACCAAGTAAATTTTAGAGTCAAGACAGGCAGCTTAGTAAGAACACTAATGCTCGTCTTTAATCCCAACCTGAAAAGATTTTTTTTAATCACACAAAAAGTCCTCTTTCCCAGTCTGAAGAACAAACTAGAGTGAGAGCAAGGCTAGTTTAAAGACCTTTCCCAGCTGTACATTTCCCAGCTGTACATTTTAAAGCGGATATGCACTGCAAAAAGAAAAGCACTCAAAGATGCTCTCCTTACCGGAGGTGAAAGCATTGAACCAGCTCTGTTACTAATGTAACCATCTTCCGCAGGTGGAGAGCAAGGAACGCCAGGGTCCCAAGAAGTGATGAAAAGCGATAGAGCTCCTGCAAGAATCTTCCCTAAGCACTTTCTTCCGTGACACACCTACTTTGCGGCATCTACGCGCCCTTGCGCCCTTCACGACTAACCACAATCATTTCTGCTCATTTATCCAGCGGCTGCTGGAAGGACCGGGCTGAAGCGTGGGCACGAGGCGCGGGAGACGCGCGCGAGCGCTGAGCGGGCAGAGCGGCCGCAGCCCGCGGACTCCCAGTGCTTCTGCTGCTGCGCCGCTGCAGCTGACCGTGCGAGAGCCGCATGTTATTGAGCAGGGAAGATCAGCTTTCCAGGAACAGGCATCAGCTGTGCACGAGCCCGGCAGCTCCTCGAGACAAGTGCTAGCCGGTGTTGGTGCAAACCAAAGCTTGCTATGTGCTCAGAAAGCGGCCCCAGCTACTGAGCATGCTCGGCTTCTTCCCAGCTGCTGTTATCAGAGCCCTTCAACAGTTGACTTCTGTTGATTTGAGAAAGGGCGAATGAAGGAGTGGGCACGAGGGTGCGATTTGGTGAAGGTAATATCTTAAATTTGGAAATGATGTCTTCCGTACCCGCGCGCACCTTCTCCACTGCAAAAATAAAATTTAAAAAACAGAGTTAAGGATACACTGCTCTGCACTTAGGAAATATTTTTATTGACAGAATGATAGAGATGTTTGAAACCTACCAGCAGCGTTTAGTCTTCAGCTTTCTCCCTGCCCAGTCATGTTGCCTCTGGGATCAAGCTTGTGCTGTAAACTGCGAAAGGGTTTAATCCTAACAAATCACTGTTCTTCGAGGATTAAGTATAGAATTGCCTTGTATTTGAAGATCTAGGCAATATGCCACAAATTAATTATCTCTGTACAATCATAATCTGCCTCCTACTAGACAACAACTTTCTTAACACAAATATTTTATAAAGTATGCCAGTTTTGAAATTTAAATTTTAATCCATATTATACATCTTGAAATTTAAGTCTTCCAGATGGTAAGCTCAACGCAAGCAGAGAATGCCTGGCTGATTCATGATGGTAAACACAAATCTTTTCTTAGAGGCTTGGTGGATGGCCAGTACTCCATAAATGTTCCTGTGATGATGAATTGGTGGGTTTGTTAGATCATCTGTTAGTGGCACTTACAGGAAAGCTGAAGTTCTTGAATTTGGTATGGACCCCTATACTAATTCTTGACCTTGTTAGTTATTTTGGGCTGGTCAATTATTTGAAAATAGAAATACGCTATACATTAGGTGTACGATACTAAGCAAATGGCTTTTAGGTACTATTTACATTTTAATATTTTTATTATGCATCCTTTTTCTCTCTTTTTTCAGCCCTCTAAGATGCTACTCTCCAAGTTGAGCCTGATTCACAGCATGCTGTCTCAGTGACTACTGAAAGCAATAACATTAACTCTCCATGGTTTGCAGATAACAAAATTATTTCATTTTGAAAAAATTTTAGCCAGAGGCTTTCACAGCTGAAAGAGAGTCTGAAAGCTGGGCCTGTGAGATGCCACACAGAACACGGGTGAGATGGAAGTCAGGTATTTCTTGAGTCCCTACCAGGTGTCTCTCTGGCCTGGCCCATGAATCCAGTTCCTTGGGACAGGAAAGTCCCCTCCTTCTCTCTTCTCTCCCTTCTTTCTCTGTCCCATCCTCTGGCTTTTGTTTGTTTGTTTGTTTGTTTGTTTATTTATTTATTTTGAGATAGGGCCTTGCTTTCTTGCCCAGGCTATAGTGCAGTGGCACAAACACAGCTGAGACAAGTGCTAGCTAGTGCAGCGTCAACCTCCCGGGCTCAAGCAGTCTTCCCACCTCAGCCTCCCAAGTAGCTGGGACTACCGGCCCACGTCACTTCTCTGGGCTCTTTTGTTTGTTTCTTTGTTTTAGTAAAGATGGAGTCTCACCATATTGCACAAGCTGGTCTCAAATTCTTGGGCTCAAGCGATCCTCTCTCCTGGACCGCCCAAAGCACTGGGATTACAGGTGTGAGCCACTTACACCTGGCCTTCTTTCTGTCCTTTTAGGACTTAAGAGCTATCTGAGTAACTCCTGACTCCAGAGCATGCCCACTCTGGCTCCCCTTCCCTGTGCCTTTTCAGTGATACTTTCTTCATTGCCTTTAGTTGAATCATATCCAACCATACCGCAGCTTTGAATTTCTTAAGGGTAGAGAGAATGCTGGTGTTTTGCATCTCTATGTATAATTTTATACATACAATTTCAATTGGATAATTGTATACATCTGGCAATTACTGCTTTTCACATGTTGTCAAGATTATATGGAGACACAGGAGGAAGTTCTATTGTAATGACCACTTAGAAAGTTGACAGAGTTAATCAAGGAACATCTCTTAAAGGAAGTGATTGCAGAAGGAGGAAGAACCTTTTCAATATAACCCAGTGAAAGATTTCATAACTGGAAAGGAAGATGCAGACCTGATAACTAGGGTGGGGCTATTACAGTTTTTAACCCCTACTTCTCTGTCCTGCACAAAAATAGAAGCAGAAGTGAGGAGACACAACTGCTCCTGCCATGGGCCCCACAGACTCATTCAATTTCATAGCAGAGATTTCTTATTCCATCTACCTTATTTACCATCTACCATTTTTTCTTGCTATTTATTATACTGCAATGAACCTGGTTCTCAAGGGTTGTTCAAGGTGTCCTAATCACCAAAGCCATGAATTTCTGTTTTGATGACAAAAATCATAATTGTCACTTATTTGTACCTTATTCTCTGTCACGCATCACTAAATTCTTTAGAAATATCACATTTAATTACCACATGAAGCATTTTTTAGCAGCATTTATCATAATCTTATATTTTGACTTTATAGTGTATAATAACGTGTTTGCTAATATCAAAAGCATACAGGCACACAAACAATAATTGGTAATGGATAAGTACAGAGAATATGATCTTTAGCTGCTGATGAAACCAAGGCTTTGGGAGCTCAGGGTAAGACAGCTAATAGGTGGAACATGTGTGAATTCCATCCTGTTTGGTGCCAAAGTTCAACAGTGCTTAACCAGTGTAGATTACAGGCTCGATCCACAGGAGTACCTTTTCCAAGAAAATATAACTGTAGTTAAAGGCAGGAACCAATTCCAAGTTGACTTGATGCCACTGGGGCTCAGAAACCAATATCTCAAAATATAGCACTTCCACATGCAGAACCGAAAGAGCCCCAAGGTCTGACCTTCCCCATCACACCTCTAACCATCTCTCCCAAAACACAGGATGAATCTGAAGCTCCTTTATTTGTTTAAGATCCGGATCCATCAAGAAGAATAGTGGGTTTTTCTTCTTCCCCCCTTGGTAGGACCAAAAATGTAAACACACCTGAACAGACCCTTCACAAGATAATGTCTGCCTCCCAAGATCATTCAGATTCCAAAGTGAACTATTTACAAGTTAATTTCTGTTCCCAGATTTATTCATTCTCCCTCTGATATGGTTTGGCTCTGTGACCTCATCCAAATCTCATCTCAAATTATCCCCACGTGTTGAGGAAGGGAGGTGATTGGATCATGGGGGCTGTTTCCCTCATGCTTTCTCATGATAGTGAGTTCTCACAAGATCTGATGGTTTTATAAGCGTCTGGCATTTTCCCTGCTTGCGTTTTTCTCTCTCCTGCCACCTTGTGAAGAAGGTCCCTGTTTCTCCGTCACCTTCCACCAAATTTCCTGAGGCTGCCCCAGCCATATGGCACTGAGAGTCAAACCTCTTTCCTTTATAAATTACCCAGTCTCAGGTAGTACCTTTATAGCAGTGTGAGAACTGACTAATATGTCTTAGTAATCCTATTGCCTCTTAACAGAATTCCTCTTTTTCCTATTCCTATAACCAGTTTTTTCAGGGTGGTATATAAGCTTTGAAACCTATTGGATGGTATGTAATCATGTTGTGGTTCTCCCGTCTAGATGTTAATAAATTTTGGATGCCTCTTCTTCAACTAATCTGCCTTGAGCTGATTTTTTTAGTGAACCTTCAGGGGCAAAGGGGCTGTTTTCTCTTGGCCCCTACAATGCCAAATCCTAGGCTTAAACCCTGCTATTCTGTCTCACTCCTCTACAAAATTCTTTCCTCTTTTGAATTCCTTGACATCACATTTTTCTATTTCTATGCCCTTCTTGTTTTTCCAAAAAAGTTAAGGTTTCTTTCCCATTCATTCATTCATTCATCTTATTGTCACTACTTGTAACAATAGTTATCACTTCTTGTGACTACTGTATTTCTGTGTAAGTAGTCACCTTGTTTTTTTACTCTTCAATCCTTCTTCCAAAAGAAACCCTAAAGTATCTTCCTAAAATGTCCTCTACCATTACAATTGAGAAATAAAAATAAAATGCTAAGTCACCCACTGACTTAATGGACCCCCACCTTGGCCGAGAGGACCCCAGAGAAACCTTGAAAACTGAGTTCCCAGGCACACTGGTATGGGAGGTTAGACCCCTTGTTATATCCCCTCCCTCACTAACTGCCAAAAGCAAGTCCTCTTAAAAGACTCCACCACTAAGATCAGCCAAATGCCTGATGCTGCCCTTTGCCATTTCAACAAAACAACTGACCAGCATGTCTTCCTGATAGAGACCACCAGCTATGCAGTGGTTCTGGCCAGTCTACAGAGATGTGCGATGAGGGTTTTGATGTCCTCTGTTTCACCTTTTGACATCAGAGAGCCAGAAACCCTACCCTCAGATCACACTAATGCTACCATTTTTTGTAGATGGGACCCATGAAGAGGCATGAAGCTCAATTGCATATGCACACACTTCTCCTTTCATAACGATTCATGACTCCTCTCATAGTTTATTGAATATATTTATATTGAATATATGTGCCCACCCCACACAGCATAAACTCCTGCTCCCTTTGCCCCCTCTCAAATGTCTGTTTCCAGCTTTTGACCAGAGGCTATACTTCCCAGCCTGTCAGAATGGCCACCCATAGGCTGCAGCCCTTCATGAGAACTAAAGCTCTCCTTTCTAAATTTACAAACCTCATCATTCTTCAGCTGACACAGTGAACATTGTTGATTGTCTTGAGAGAGTTGGCCTAACTTTCTTCTAATAGATCCCAAAATTGAGTCTTTATCTGTTCATATCCCCAAACAGTCCATTTGCTCAAGGAAAAGCTGGATGGTCTGATTCTCATTGATCTAATAACAACACCAAACTCTTGCCATTCACTGGTTAAGGAACGGGTATGTAACCCAATTTTAACAGATGAAAAGGCCAGGAAAGTTTGCGGCAGACTTCAGAAAGCTGCTTCCTTTTTCTTTGGTGAATTTCTGAGATTCTCTCTTAGGTCTTATATTTAAACAAGGAAGTATACAGCCCCTAACATTACTAGGAACCATATTTACACCTTGAAAAGACGTTAATATTGTACAAAGTGAAGAGCAGAGATAAGAAACAATGGGCTCTTGGGTGACATAACAAATTGATCTACCCACCTAAATGCCTACATTACCTCTTGATTTATTGGATTGTAAGCCAATAAAATCTGCTTAGAAACCACTTGAATTGGGTTTTCTACTTACAGTCAAAAAGCCTCTTGTCTGAGATATGCATTTTTTTACTTTCTTATTCAAAATGCTGAAAGGATTAAGAATAAACTAAATTTTGTGGTATAGCATTCGAGAGCTTCTTCCTGGCCCCTTCTGTCTTGGAACCTTTGTCTCCCATTAATTATGGCATGCATTTGACACTGTACATGTTTGGCTGCTTGCTCTCACCATGTCATTTGCTATCCTACAGGCCAGCTGCCTTTGTCCTGCATTTTCTCCTACTGAAATTCAACTGTTCAAGATCCAGAGTAAACGATACTTCCTTTGAGATAGATTTTCAAAGTTAGTATTTCTTTTTATATCTTCATACATGTTGCTTGTACCTGTGTGTGTACATCTGGGTCCTCTAGGAGGCAGAGCAGCTAGGATGGAATTAAGCTGCAACAATGATGTCTGAGGAAATGTGTGGGAGAGAAAATGAAGAGAGCCAAGGGATGCTGGGGGAACTATCAGGCTATGAGGCAGGTATGACCCTAAGTGAAGAAGAGAGAAGAGGGAAAGAAGCTGGGTGCAGTATAGTTTTCAAGAAAGTTCAGCAAGGCTGGTGGTAAATCCTCAAGCCAGCCTAGCATCAGAGGAGTCTGACTTCTTCCAGAAGCAGGCTGCCCTAGTATGGCTGCCACTCTCAGTCATTGGCTGGGAGCAGTCTGCAGGAAGCTTGGTTTCAGCACAAAAACGTGATGCCTGTCATCAGGGAACCTTGTTCAGTTACACTGCCTGCAGCTGGAGGGTAGGAAGGTACTTGCTCATGGCTGCCATACTCTTTATTTATTACTCATTCAGTCTGTCCTAAATTCTACTTGTCATCTACATGAATCTCTTCTCTGCTGGATATAAACTCCTTAAGGGAAGGACCTGGATTCATCTTTTTGTCCCACTGTGTGTTTTCCATACTATGATCCCAATAGACTGCTGCTGGTTACTGAACTGCGTTCTGGAATATATTGCCTCAGAACTCTATTTGCAACTCCTTAAAAAAGGAATAGGAATAATACACCCCCTAAAGTCAATGAGAACTTGCTTTCATAAGACATAAGATACTGTTCCATGATTAATATTTTTAAAAAGTTTAATTCAGTCATACTCACCTGGCTTCTTCTACAGATCAATGGGTTTCCACAAAGAAGTTTGATTCCGAAATTTCAGCATTGATGAGGTAGTGAAGTGGAGCATTTGCTGGTTCATACCCAGTTTTTCACAAATTTAATCCCCAAGGCAAGTGGATGATTAAACGTGGAATTAAATTTATAATGCACTTCAGTTTGGGCTGGAGAAAATTATTTCAGACTGGTATGATACACTCTACTATTTCTTCAATATTCATTTTTAGGTGACATAAAAAATGAATCTCTCAGGTACATTTTTTTTTCAGATAAAAGGAAGATTAATAGTGGTCACTAAGGAAAAAAGGAGATTAGAAAAACCTTTGATTACTTAAGGTGTAATACACCTTATTAAGCAAGGAGAAAAAGCATCTAAATACAGGTATTTTGGCACTTCGTTATACTTTGTAATGTTCTATGTACTATCAATTTATGGTAAATCCATTTATCTATGGTTAAGATATAATAAATAGTGCTTGTATCAGTTATGGTCCAATAAGGAGACAGAAACCACACAGTAATTTGAGAAGAGAATGCTTACTATAAAGAATCATTATCTACAGAGAAAATTACAAAAAGGGGATAAAAATAAATTCTAAAGAATACCACAAGACTGAGGGAGGTTACCAAGGAAGGAGGGCCTCCTCAACACTGGGACTCAGAGTTCTTTGGAGTGGTTGCTGTCTTCCAAATGGTGGAGAAGTCTACTGGGTTTCCCAGGCCAGAGCTGGTCCACAATCCGCTGGCTGATACTCAAAAGTTTTAAGTCTCCTGCTGAGGTTCCGATGGGCTAAGCTAGTAGGCAGGACACTGCCTTCTGGGATGCTGATGAGATTTTCTGGGGAGCTACCTGCTGGGCTGCTGATGAACTAGCTGGGAAGAAGCTGGCTGGGAACTGACTGGAATCACCAGAAAACCACCAGTCACCTGCAAGAGGTTTTGTTGAACTCTCTGGGCACCCACAGAACTCACCAGAATCTATCTGCAGCAGTGTGCCACTGAACATACTTATACGAAGCTAGCTGGGGTGACTGCAGAGCTCATCCAGAAGCTGCTTCTTGGAGAATGAGATGCCACTGAATTCCCCCCTGGAGAGCCCGCTAAGATGATTACTGCACTCCCCTGGAAACTGCCTTGGGAGGTACTGCTGTTTCTCACTACTGGAAAGCCTCCTGAAGCACTTTTGGAACCACTGCAAGACTTCTACAGTGGTGCTACTAATACTCCCTGAGTAAACGCCACTGTGTGTCCTGCATGCCAGTCCCGCGCTGCAGGAGCAAGAATGCTGGAAATAAAACACCGGAACCAGGAAAAGACTTCCCTTCCTCCTTGCAGTGTCCCTCTAGCGCCCTCTACTGACAATGCCTGCTGGCAAGAGAAAGTTTCAGTGTCACAGGCGGTGAAAGAATGGGTTTGGAGCTGAGAAGTAATAAATTAATGACTGACAGAGTCCTTTTGTCAAAATTACAACTTTGTATTGAAATTTTCTCTTTACTCACTTGTCCCTTCCATTAGTAGATGATGTGTTTCAAGAGTAAGAATAATTTTTATATTTCATGTGTAGCATAGCTCCTGGCACATATTATGTATTTACCAAACATTTGTGAAAATGTGGTACTGAATATATAAATATTGTAGCCTGTGCTAAAAGATTCACTTGGTCTGAGAGCATTAGGTGTGTACAAATTTAGGTAGCATAAAGGGAAGCTGTTGTTTTCATTGTTTGTAAACAGAAGGAAAATGGCAACTGTGGAAATTGACATATAGCACACCTGTAGAGTAACTATTTTCCAAAAGTGGGATTTTTTAAGTCACTAGGAATGGGAAATCCTCCAAATATCTCTAGAGGAAAAATCCTCCTTTTTTTGAGAAGCAGTACATTAAGCAGTTATACTAGTAAGCTGTCCATTTCACACACATTTTAATAACATGAAAAAATGAAATAAAATAAAAATGACTGAAATATACAACAAAAGTTTATTGTGCTTAAGTATATATCAAGATCCATTTCTTCGACGTTTTGATTTAAGGACTCAATTTATGTTGAAGGTATTATTTGAATTGAATGAGTTTGGGAGTTGAAGAATAGAGAGATAAAATTATTTAGTCAATATCAAGCATCAAGTAGATAGAAAAAGAATCAAAGAGAAAGAGAGATTTATTTTAAGGAATTGGCTCACACAATTGTGGGGGATGACAAGTCTGAATTTTGCAGGGCAGGTTTGCAGGCCAGAGACTCTTATCTAATATCTCAATCTGGAGGCAGAATTCTTTCTCCTCTGGGTACTTCAGTGTTGTTGTTTTTCTTTGTTTCTTTTTTGAGACAGAGTCTTGCTCTGTGGCTCAGGCTGGCATGGAGTGGCACAGTCTTGGCTCACTGCAGCCTCAATCTCCTGGGCCCAAGAGAACCTCTCACCTCAGCGTCCCCGAATAGCTGGAACCACAGGTGTGTACCACTACACACAGCTAATTTTGCTTATTTTTTGTAAAGACGGGGTCTCACTATGTTGCCCAGGCTGGTCTCCAACTCCTGGGCTTGAGTGACCCTTCTACCTCAGCTTCCCAAAGTGCTGTGATTACAGGCATGAGCCAATGTGCACAGCCAGTGTTTTTTCCTTAAGGCCTTCAGCTGATTGGATGAGACCCACTCACATTATAGCAAGATAATCTGCTTTACTCAAAGTCTATGACTGGTTTAAATGTTAATCATATCTAAAAAGAAAAATCTATATTGATATTTGACCAAATGTCTAGCACCATAACCTAGCCCAGTTGACACATAAAATTAATCATCACAGTATCTAACTTCATTTACAGCAATGATAACACCAAAAGCTGACAAAGATAACTGAGACAGAGAGAGAGAGAGAAAGAGAGAGAGAGAGAAACTATTAGTGCAGTGTATTAGTCTGTTCTCTCATTGCTATAATGAACTGCAGGAGACATCATTTATAAAGAAAAGAGGTTTAATTGACTCAGTTCTGCAGGCTGTATGGGAAGTATGGCTAGGGATAGGTCTCAGAAAACTTACAATTATGGTGGAAGGCAAAGGGGAAGCAAGCACGTCTTACATGTCTGAAGAAGGAGGAAGAGGGCAAAGGGGGAGGTGCTACACACTTTTAAACACCCAGCTCTCATGAGAACTCACTGTCACAAGAATAGCAAAGGGGACGTCCATTCCCTTGATCCGATTACCTCCCACCAGGTCCCTCCTCCAAAATTGGGGATTACAATTAGATATGAGATTTGGGCAGGGATAAAAATTCAAATCATACTATGCAGAAATTGAAAAGAAAATATTAACATATAGAATTTAACAAAGCATTACTGGTGTAAAATATTATGACCAAGTGGAGTTCATTGGATGTAGGTCAATGTTAGAAAATATGTTTAAACCCCTACATAAAGCAAAAGATTAAAAGGAAATTGAACATGTAATTATGATAGCAGAAGCTTAGCAGAACCATTTTTCTGGCAAGAGGAATTGAGAAAAGGGAACTTTTAGGAATCAGAGAATGTGGGAGAAATCCCTCAAATGAGAGAGCTGGGAAAGGGAACTCTCCAGTTATACAAAAAATTCTGACACAAGCCCCCACTTATAGCTTATCTGTGCATGTACAAAACATACCCAAAGAAGCACAGCAAAGGCTTTGAGAATGTAACTGTGATCTGAAACAGGGACAAATTCGTAGACTGGCCCGTGCACAAGGGGAACTCACAGCATAGCACAGCTTTGAGAAATGAACTGACAGTGAAACCATAGCCTAAGAGAGAACTTTCAGTCTGAATGTTGACTGACTGCTGACATCAGTCAACATTCTCCACAGGATTTTAACAGGACCCAGAGATTCACAATATAATATTCAAAATGCCCGTGATAAAATGCAAATTATGAAAAGTATCACAAAAATCTAACCAAGTAAAGGAAAAGGTCATCTACAGATGCCAACTCTGAGATGACCAGATGCTGGAATAACTGGACAAAGACTACTGTTCAGGAATCCAATCTACTGAAGTGTTGATGTAATCAACAGAGTGGCTAAATCTCCTTTGCATATGTAAAGTGAAATAAGCTAGACTAAGAAGGGGACATTCTGTATGATTCCACTTGTATGGCAATCCAGAAAAGACAAAACTACAGGAATGGTGATCTGTTAAATCAGTGGATGTTTATGGTTAGGAATGAGGGGAAGGACAGATACAGTAAGAGTTACAGTGGAATTTAGGGGGCAATGAAAAGTTGTGTATCATGATGATTGTTTGATTACATGACTACATGCATTTGTCAAAACTCAGAATGTACAACAAGCCAGGTGTGGTGGCGCATGCTTGTAGTCCCTGCTACTTGGGAGGCTGAGAAGGGAGAATTGCTTGAACACAAGTGTTCAAGATAGCAGTGAGCTATGATCACACCACTGCACCTGTGGTGACAGAGTAAGACTCTGTCTTTAAGAAATAAAATGATAATTTTTAAAACTTACAGTTTATAACAGAGTGAATTTGCTTTATGTAAATTTAAAAAGAAATTTAAAAATATTTTTTAAAATTACTCTCTTTCATGGTTCTGAAGAAGGATTGAACTCTATTGATGCACCTCTCATCTTTCATACTAATATTGTGACAGCATTTTTATATTCCTTTGTTTTTATAGCTACAATGCAGTCATCATATATATTATTATTTCATACACTTAATCTCTTGTTTGTAAGATTTATCAACATGTAAAAAGTTATTTTCTACTTCTTGCATCTCATTTCTTCCTGTAACTAATGTTCTCCTCCCTGAAGTACCTTTCTTAATAATTCATTCAGCTGCATTTGTAAATTCCCTCATGTTTTGTTTATCTTAATAGCCATTCATTTTAACCTGACATTTGAATGATAATTTATCTGGGTATAAAATCTAATTATTTTCTCTGAATATTTCCAATATGTGATAGCACTGTCTTCTCACTGCTATTGATGCTGTTATATCTTTATTTTTATTTATTTATTTATTTATTTTTTATTTTTTATTTTTGAAAGAAAGAAAAAGAGAGGAAAGAAAGTGAGAGTGAAAGAAAGAAAAAAAAAGAATGTAAGAGAGAAAGAAAGAGGAAGAGAAAGAGGGAGAGAGAACGAGATTCTTGTTCTATTGCCCAG
>CAUYLG010071520.1:0-17335 GCA_963573385.1 Cacajao melanocephalus | reverse complement strand
AATGGAATACTATTGAGCCTTAAAAAAGAAGGGAATTCTGGATCTCTTCAAGGAGAACTACAAACCACTGCTCAACGAAATAAGAGAGGACACAAACAGATGGAGAAATATTCCATGCTCTTGGTTAGGAAGAATCAATATCGTGAAAATGGCCATACTGCCCAAAGTAATTTACAGATTCAATGCTATCCCCATCAAGCTACCAATGACCTTCTCCACAGAACCAGAAAAAAACACCTTAAACTTCATATGGAACCAAAAGAGAGCCCGCATAGCCAAGACAATTCTAAGCAAGAAGAACAAAGCTGGAGGCATCACACTACCTGACTTCAAACTATACTACAAGGCTACAGTAATCAAAACAGCATGGTACTGGTACCAAAACAGAGATATAGACAAATGGAACAGAACAGAGGCCTCGGAGGCAACACCACACATCTATAACAATCTGATCTTTGACCAATCTGACAAAAACAATCAATGGGGAAAGGATTCCCTGTTTAATAAATGGTGTTGGGAAAACTGGCTGGCCATGTGCAGAAAGCAGAAACTGGACTCCTTCCTGACACCTTACACTAAAATTAACTCCAGATGGATTAAAGACTTAAACATAAGACCAAACACCATAAAAACCCTAGAAGAAAATCTAGGCAAAACCATTCAGGACATAGGCATAGGCAAGGATTTCATGACTGAAACAACAAAAGCATTGGCAACAAAAGCCAAAATAGACAAATGGACCTAATCAAGTTCCAGAGCTTCTGCACAGCAAAAGAAACAGTCAATAGAGTGACTCAGCAACCAAGAGAACAGGAAAAAAATTTTGCAATCTACCTATCTGACAAAGGGCTAATAGCCAGAATCTACAAAGAACTAAAACAGATTTACAAGAAAAAAACAAACAAGCCCATTCAAAAGTGGGTGAAGTATATGAACAGACACTTTACAAAAGAAGACATACATGAGGCCAACAAACATATGAAAAAATGCTCATCATCACTGGTCATTAGAGAAATGCAAATCAAAACTACATTGAGATACCATCTCATGCCAGTTAGACTGGTGATCATTAAAAAATCTGGAGACAACAGATGCTGGAGAGGATGTGGAGAAATAGGAACACTTTTACACTGTTGGTAGGAGTGTAAATTAGTTCAACCATTGTGGAAGACAGTGTGGTGATTCCTCAAGGAACTAGAAATAGAAATTCCATTTGACCCAGCAATCCCATTACTGGGTATATATCCAAAGGATTATAAATCGTTCTATTATAAGGACACAGGCACACAAATGTTCACTGCAGCACTGTTTACAATAGCAAAGACTTGGAACCAACCCAAATGTCCACTGATGATAGACTGGACAGGGAAAATGTGGCACATATACACCAGGGAATACTATATAGCCATAAAAAACAATGAGTTCATGTCCTTTGTAGGGACATGGATGAAACTGGAAACCATCATTCTCAGCAAACTGACACAAGAACAGAAAATCAAACACCGAATGTTCTCACTCATAGGCGGGTGTTGAACAATGAGAACTCATGGACACAGGAAGGGGAGCATCACACACTGGGGTCTGTGAGGGGCGGAACTAGGGGAGGGACAGTGGGGGATGGGGAGTTGGGGAAGGATAACATGGGGAGAAATGCCAGATATAGGTGATGGGGAGGAAGGCAGCAAACCACACTGCCATGTATGTACCTATGCAACAATCTTGTATGTTCTTCACATGTACCCCAAAACCTAAAATGCAATAAAATATATTTTAAAAAAAAGAAGGGAATTCTGTCACTTGCAACAGCAATTGGAGAGCCTTATGTTAACTGAAATAAGCCAGGCTCCGAAAGACAAATACTTAATGTTCTCATTTACAGGTAAAATGGAAAACAATTAAATTCATAGAAGAGAGTAGAGTGGTGGTTACAGAGGCTGGAGAGTGAGAAGAATGGGAAGGTAATTGTTGAAGGCTACAAAATCTCAGACAGGAGGAATATAGTGTTTTTTTTTTAGTTCTATTGCACAGTGTGGTGAATATAGTTAATAATAGAGTATTGCCCATTTAAAAATTTCTTAAAGAATATATTTCAAATGTTCTCACCACAAAAAGTGTTAGGTATTTGAGGTGATGGGTATGTGAAGTAGCTTGATTTAATTCCACATTGTATTCATAAACCATAGCACCATTTTGTAACCCATAAATTTATACAATTATAAGCTGTCAATTTACAATAAAAAGGAGTAGAAAGCAGGTTACTAAAAATAGTTTCACACACAGTGATGAAGAACATGCCATCATCATGAGCTTGTTCTGTGACCCGTGAATGTTAACCTCAGGTTGTTTTCTCCCATGGAAATTCATTAAAGAAAGATGCAATCCAGTATACAGTAGATTCTAATAATAATTTAACTTGAAGTTTCATAAAGGTATGATTGATCTTGGCCTCATGAACTAGATGCAATTATTTCCCTCTTATATCACTTCACCTATTTGGGAAATCAGATAAGAGAGGAAATTCATTACATACAGAATACACTGTGTATATCTGTATCTTATACCTACAGATGCTCCACTTCTTAGCAGAGAAAAAATATCTTCTGGCAGATCTGCAATATCCCCAGCTGCTCTTCAGCAACTCTTAAGAGTGTTTGAGTTAGTACCTGCGCAAGCCTACCAACCCACTCTAATTCTGAGAACCCTTTAAGAATATTCTGCACTGCCGAGGTGTGGAGTTTTATCGAGCACTGTACGAAATAGAAAATGCATTTCTATTTCATACAGATGAAACTTTGAGCATAAGGATGTAATGTTTTGCTCTGTGTATTACTGAATTGGTGCTGCAACTCCTATGTTATTTCTTGTGGGCAAATACGTCCTTTCTATTTGTGGATTTTCCTAAATACAAGGTCTCCCCGACCCTGGATAATGAGAACTTTATAGCTCTTCCATCATTCTTTTAGATTATGACATTTTCCAGCACAAATAACTCTCCATACAAAGGAATCTTTCGTAAAATTAGAAAGTAGGAACTCCAGATGAGGTTTTGTATTCTATGACGGCCATTTTAGATCATTCTTCACCTTTAATTGCTTGTTTACTGTCTGTTTTCCCCATCAGTCTGCAAGCTCCACATTGTAAAAACCATGTCTGTCTTACTTATATCTCTACTCAGCCCCTGATCTGTAGGCACAGGGTGGAGGCACATTAAATATTTGCTGAGTAAGTGAATGAATAGTCTCCATCTTAATGTGTGTCTAGTACATAAAAATGGTTTCAACTATTAGCCTTCTTTTATGAGGTCCTACAGAGAAGATATCAATAATTCCTGCAAAGCGAGCCCCTTTTTTCAAGAATCATAATATAAAGAGTATAATACTATTTGTCTTATATGGGTTAACTATAACAACCTCAGGAGACAAATAATATTATAATATATACAGTATATGTATAACATATATATAGGGTTAACCATAACAACCCCTATAATATATATTAACTATATATGTATTATACATATTTAGTACATATACAGTGTTATAAATATGTATAACACACATAATATAGTTAACATAGTTATAGTTAACATATACATACAGAGTTTTATATATATGTTAACTATATATAAATACAGTTATATATATATAACTTGTGTGTGTATGTATGTGTGTATATATATATATATATATATATAAACTATAACAACCACAGGAGACAAATAGTATTATAACCTCATATTACAGAAGAGGAAACTCAGGCTTGGAGAGGTTATTTAACTTGTGTAAGGTCACATAGTTAATAACAGTCAGAGAAGTATTTATACCCAGGCAGTGTGTTTTCACGGTCTTAACCCTCATCATATTCTGCTTCTTTGTGTTGTGAGACTATTAGGAGAATTATTCTGACTTAGTGTTATTTTATTTCCTTGTTGCCAGGCCATTAGTGCCAGGGCAGGGGCACATACAGCATTTGATTGTCAGAAAGAGATGTTAGAATCATTCACGGTTTTCATTCTGACAAATTCTATTTTTTTTTCCCCAAACACATAGGCAGAATAAACTGGTATGCCTGTATATATGCAGAGAAGAAAGTGTATTTCTAAAAATCTCTGAAAGAAAAGAAAAATTCATTTTGTAAAACCCCAAAATTCTTCCCCGTGGCTTAGTGAAAAACCCACCTGTAACTTAAGGGGAAACCTTCTGGCTGTTTGTGGACCACGTCCTAAACAGCCGTCGGTCCATCCAGCAGAGGGCGGTCGAGGTAGCAGAAACCTCCAGGTTTCCAGCTGTGCAGCCTGGGCTCTTAGGCAACTCTGGAGACTTCAAAGCCACGGGCTGAGAATGTTGTGTATGATGGTTGCCGCCAGGCTGTTAGCACAGGAAGAAAGAGTCCTGTTTCTGCTGGAAGAAAAATAGACAATGAAAAGCCCATGATAGAAAGACTTTGGCGTGTCTCTACTTGGGACAGTGTTTGCGTGAGAAAATGTGGTGCTTGTGTGTTACATACAGAATCAAAACAGAGTTGACTCCAAGGACACTTTGGCAGGGACCTCAATTCCAATTTCATTAAGGAAAATGAGGGTGGGAGTGCGGCAGGGTGAAAGTATGCTCATGTGAAATTACAGAGTTTAGATGTGAAGCGACCTAGCGGATGTCTAATCTGTTCAGCAATAAAATGGTTGAAAAGAATTTTGTTGTTGTTTCATTTTATCACTATTTTCACAATACATGGTGGTGAGATCAGGGGATTCAGACCAACTCTCCCAAGGAGACCAAACATGGCACCCTCCACTGCCATTCTTACATCTGTGACCTCTCTCTCTCCAGGCATTCTTGCTTCATGAAACTGTTGTGAGCACTCAGGAGGGCCAGGATGACTGAAGTCAGCCTCTGCCACCTTCACAGAAAACAGTCTTCAAAACCATTAATTCTGTGCTGGGGTTATACAGTGTTATCATTAGGGAACTCTTTTGAACTCAAAGTTATTTTGAAAACATGTGGTGTGTGTCCTATAGTGTGAGACAAAACTAGAAATTCAAAATATTTTGGTGAGCTCTCAAGGATGACCTGTGAAAGCCATGATAACTTCATGCAGATAGGGACTGGCCGACTCCTCAGCGCTGTGTCACTTGCCCTTTCTTCTAGAGCGTTCCTTTGAATATATTGTGCATAACATTGATTATCAGGCCTTCAGAACAGGGAGATGATGCAATAGCACATTTTGCAAGCTTTCCCCTCACAATATTTAATTTTTGCAGCTGTACAACATGGAATGAGCGAAAGGCTGTTTTCTCATTTTGACAATAATGTAGCAATAATAATAAATAAATAAAATATGTTCTCGGCTAGAAATCAGTGGGCTTAATTTCAGGGCAATACCAGTTTCTGTGGCTGGGTTATCAGCACTGCATGTTTATAATGGAATTACCAGCAGCTTCCCCAGCAGCTTCCTCAGCAGCAGTGGGCAAAGGGCTTGCACTTAGAAAACACACAGAATTGGAATCTGACAGTCAAGTGTCTCTGTAGCTCCTGATATCATGATTTGTGCTTTCTTCACCCAGGCAGGTGAACTCTTCATCTGAAAGTTATCACGCTTAGCCCTCACCAGAATGGACGCAGCCAGGAACTGATCTGTCCTTCAAAAGGCACAATTTCTTTCTGTGCAGAAAAATAGAGGCAGCGGCCAGAAACTTCAATCAGTGCTTTCAGATTCCAAAACTATGACACTGTCACACTGGTGTCATTAAAGCTAACTAACCATATTAAACGAATATTAAAATATGGGCTCCTTTGCATAACATAATGAGCAAAACCGCTTTTAAGTTTCTCCCTGTGCTTTGAGGTGAGGTGGCATTTACATTCCCAAACTTTGAAGTCAGAACAAAATGTACAGGTAGAGGGTACTAGATCAAATAATAATCAACTTCAAAAAGCATTCTGGTTGTTGGATGTCCCAGGGCTAATTTCCTCTAGACATTTTAAATGTAAATGTCTAAACTCATTTAAAAATTGTAAATTGGTCTAGGTTCAATCAAAAAGCATCCTGACGCAGAACAGGGAGACTAGGCTAATTGTCATTTGTTTGTCAAATGAATTCCATTTGGAAAGCAATGAAACCTCCAAGCTAATTCTTTTAAGGTGAGCTGGTAGTTGTATTATCAGTTAAATGCAGTAAAATGCATAATCATATGATGATAATGAAAACTGAACCTGTGTTAGCGCCGGGGCTCTGCCTGCCACGGGGCATAGAGTGATGAAACTTAAGTACTGTAATGTTGCCTGGGCCACAATGGTACCAAGTCTGGTCTTTAGCCTTACAGACACTTTCTTTGCATTTTAAAAAACTTTATCAAAGCACCGTGGCAATATAGAAAATGTCAAAGTGAAATGCACTGTAGGCAAATTGAGATTTCATTAAGTTTAAATTTATTGCTTTTGACTGATGTATTACCATGCTTGTTAAGAACCAGTAATTTGGAATATCTGTCTGCCTGGTAAAATAGCTTTGTCTCCTTGCATATTACTTTGTATAGACTTTGAAAGACCACAATAATTCAGAGTGAGCGTGGGCTGTTTTTTAGTAGTGTCTGGAAAATTGTGAGGCATCTGACCTTATGCTCTGACAAACTTCCACATACTTCGTCAAGGTATTGGAGGTTAATTGTAGAACTCTCATTTATGGGACTTCTGTGAGTCTTGACAACCCATATGATGTGTGCAAAAGTGGAGAATTGGAAACGTCTCTTCTGCTGATCTGTTTCTTCTTCATACTCATGAAGTGGGCATAGATGAGTGATGAAAGATGAATCATGATGAAGGATGTGCCATGTTCAGTCAATAGAGAAATGGAACTATAGTGGTTTAGGGAAGGCAGATGAAATAGTTCAACTGAGATATTTTACAAATAAGGAAAGAGAGACCCAAAGGTTACACAGCCCTGGCAGCAGTAGGTGAGGACCCAGGATGCCCTGTAGCCATTCACATCTCAACCTTGATGTCACCTGCTCAGAAAGGTCTTCCTTCATAGCTCTAGCCTTGGGTCCTTTTCTATCAGAGCTGTGGATCTCTAACACAGCAGTTGGCAACATTTTTATGTAAAGGAACACACAGTAGACCAAGAGGCAAAATTGATGATGTCATGTAAGTACTTAAATGACAACAGAGAAAACAAATAGCACAATTTTAAAAACTCAAAGTAGGACAATTAAGCATAATTTTTCATAATGTAGGTCTATGAATGAGAAGACACATTCCACTTGTTGGGGTTCAAATGTGAAAGCCGTTCTTAGCTATGGGCCATATAAAAACAGGCAGTGGGTAGCTTTGTCTGCAGGCCAGAGTTTGCAGACCCGTGTTCTGTCACATTACACTGCTTAGTTTTCTCCAGTGGACACAATCACCTTCTGATTGTTTACTGGTTAATTGTCAGTCTTCCCCCAGTAGAACAGGAAGGTCTCTCAGAACAGAGGCCTTGTCTCTTCAGTTTGCCTGTGTGTCTCCGGCTCCTGAAATAATAATAGGTGCCATAGTCCCATGCCTGGTGCATTAGATGGTAGTTACTTGGTTGATGTTCTATTAATACAGAGTGAAACTAGTTCCTACCACCAAACCGAATAAATAAGACATGTGACCTACCAAAGGAATAGAAGATGCTCCTTGTTCATTTAGCACTTCTTACTTACCTTACAGCAATGGTAGCACCAAAATAAATAACTCAAACTTAGGTTATTTCTGACTTATGCCAATATTTTAGTCCCTGGATTCCTTTCTGATCTACTCTGTCATTTTGGCTATTTATAAATACCCTCTTGGTCACAATCATAAATGAGTTGAATTCTGTCCAGCTGCTCTGCCACTTCTCAACCTCCAAGTCTGGGTTTTCTGCAGGGGAAAGCAGCACCATGTGGTCATGTATGTTAGTTCAGGTTGACATCCTTTGTGAAACCTTTCCTGAGGACCCCAACCTTCACAGAGTCCCGTTCTCTGAATACCTTGTGGTCTGCATCATATAAAATGTGCACTGTTCTGTTCCAGAGAAGCATACTACTCTCCTTCTTTCATAGGTGTCAGTGTTATTTGCCCACACGGATGGGGAATAAGGCTGAGGGTAACAAACCCTCTCCTACGTCTTTGATATGCTACACAGTACCTGAAACATAAAATATGCTATATTATACTTAGAGGATTAAGATGAAAATCATGTTTAAAAGCCCATATTGAGAATTTCATTTTAAAACACACATACCTACACACAGGAAGGAAGCCTTTTCAAGGTAGTCATAGCCAGCTTAACTTCTTATGCCACTTAATTACAATGAAAATTCATAATCAGAATAGGGACCTTGAGTCACTTTCAATGTGCCACCTATAAAGAATTTTTTTCATTATTATCAGCATAAGAAGTATTTCTTGAAGATGTTTCACATCTAGGTTTTTCGTAAGGCATTCTTGCTGACTTCAGTTAATCAAGGGATTCAAGGAATGAGTAACGTTGAGCTTGCCTAGATTGTACTTGGTAGAAATGCAAACCCTTCAGAAATCTGTTGTCAAAAATATACATATATCCTGAGTGACAAGCTCTGAAATCTATACCATGAGTGTGCTTTTATCTGACATAAAGTGTCTGTTCCATAAGACTCTGTTGGAATGAAGAAATAGCTCTGCTGGTCTAATCAGAAGAATTAGGAGGAGGAAAAAAAATGGGCAGATTCTCAGAGTAGTCATTGGTCATTTCCACACTGATTAACATCAGAGGGACCAGCAGGGAGAAAATGTCCCCCTAGTCTTCTAATCGAGGACCGGTCTTTAGTCTTTAGGGTGGTGGTTCATAACTGGGTGGAGTGTGGTCAGTTTTGACTCCCATGGGACATTTGGCAATGTCTGGAGACATCTTTTATTATCTTTACTGGTATTACTGGTATCTTGTGGGTAAAAGCCAGGTTGTGGCTAAACTTCCTTTGATGCACAGGACAGTCCATACAACAAAGAATGGTCTGGCCCCAAATGCCAGTAGAGCCCTTGTGGAGAAACTCTTTTTTTAAGGCAAACCTCCTTCATTGGGGAGCCTCTGGAGTGCAGATGGGAGTGAGCTGGAGCTTCCTATTTGACATTTGGATCATACATAATATGACCAAATAATGCCAAGTCTGGAGGGATCCATGGAATTTGAAGTATAGCATGGGGAAGTGCATTGGAAAGTATCAGCCAATGAAGCATACTGAGTTGATGAATTTAGAGGAAGACGTCACCAAAACACCATTACTAGAACAATCAGCAAAGCCACCTGTTGTTTGAACACTCACATGTCCCAGTTGAAGTGTATCTTTTGTAGTCCTCCAGTGACCTATGAAATCTCACTACATTATCAATTTGCTAAGCCCTAACTAACTAAATCACTTGTTTACTAGAAATTTTTCTGTGCTCCAGATTGTCTGTAGTGAGAAAAGCATGACAAAAAAATCTAATTTATAATGGGAATTATACATATATTTCAAAAATCAAATTACATTTTAGAATCACAACTTATTCAATATACTTTCCATTACTTTCTGTGACTACAGTGACAATTTGGTCTACAATGATGACTCTGAAACAATGAGTGACTCTAATTTAATAATGAAAGACTACCTGGATATACATATTATATCACAAGGCAGGGGAGTTAAAAGGAATTTCAGCCAAGGTTGAAACAAGAAGTTTCTTAAAACTTCTGCTAATCAGAAAATTAACTCAATTCCCATATTCTAACTGACTGACATTTTATGGAATGTTGTAATATTATATATTGAGGAGTGGCATGTTTATAGAACACTCCATGGTTTTCTCTGAGTTATCTATGATTCCCTGAGTTAATCATCTCTGAGTTATCTGAGTTATTATAGTTCTCTACAGTTATTAGAATGTAACTGGATTGAATCTTTTGAAACAAGTAGATAATATTATGCTCCAACTATGCTCAGTGCATTACATAGGAACTTTATACTCTTGACAACAATCCATTGGGGTTTAAATTATTAGTCCTATTTCATAAAGACTGAGGTTTAGAGCTACTAAATGTCTTGCCCAAGGTCATAGAGCTGGAAAAGACATAGCTATCTATGAATCCAAGTCTGTCTAGCTTAACTACTGCATGGATATACTGAAATGCATAAATGCTCTTTGTGGTTATAGGCTGACATTTTTATGACTCCTTATCAAGCTAATACAAAAGAAAAATAAAAATCTGTTAGGCTTTTTTATTGGTCTGGACAACCTGTATTTCTGAGGGCAGAAAAGGGAATTTTATGGACAGACTTATTTGAGTTTTCATTGACGTAATCAAGTTAACTGGGAAATAAACAATCAAATGAATAAACAAACTTTCATTTGACCCTAGAGCAGCAGTTCTCAGAATACGGTCCCCAAACCACAACATCAGTGTCACCTGGGAAACTTGCTAGAGATGTAAATGTTCAGAACTCATTCCAAATCTACTAAATCAGAATCCCTGAGGGTGAAGCCAACACCCTGTTTCAACAAAGGCTCCATTATTCTGTTATACATGCATATTTGAGGATCTCTGTTCTAGATATAACTTATGTTACCTATGGTGTCCATTTGAGCTCATAACCTTCACACTACCACATCTCCAGTACCTTAATTGAATTTTTTTCACATTCTGTGCTCTACTTTTATTAGCAAGAAACAGTTAACAATAATAAGCTGAAGTCTCAGGCTTGTTTAAAAGGCCAGCTCCCCCAGGTGTATCCTAATGAATTCAACATGTGCTCAGCTCAATCTCCTGCATTTTCTACAGCTATAGGATTATAGGATGTTAACTGATGGCCTCAGTGTTGACTTGGCAGTGGTGCAAATTCCTGACTTTAGGTGAAGTTTATTCAATGTAGTTTTAGAATTTGATGTAGTTTAGCTTGATAAGGTTATTTAAAATTGGTAATCTGTATTTGATATGGATGATAACTCTTAATAATATGAAATAGTTGAGTGTTCTTAAACCATTCTGTGTAAATGGGAGATTTCTGTCTACTTCTTTTCACTCTGGAGCTTGCCAAACTTTTAACAGAATACAGTGTGCCTTCTTTAGATGGTCATTATAAAATAGAAAAACTTACTGATTCTTAGAGAATTCCTGCTTCACACACACACAATTTCTGAAAAGAGATTGTAGGATCGTAAGTGACTCATAATAAAATTATCAGAGTGCCTATTTTTGAGGGAGAGTTCTTGTTTTGATCCTTCTCCTCCATCCTAAGATGTCTCCTGTGAACTAGTCCAGGGTGGGAGGGGTTAGTGAAAGAACACTAATGTTCTACTCTGCAGGCTCCTCTCACTCTTGCTGCCCTTTCATGCATTTCCCAAAGATTGTACTTATTGACTTAACTCTGTTGGACTTGTAAGATGCAACATGCAAATTCACATATGTCAATACACTCATTTATGGAAATGTGTGTTTCCAGGCAGGAACCAGTCAAGACAGTGGAGAAAAGAAGTGGAAGCCCTATTCTAAGTTATCCACCTGCCATCCTCCCCTCTGGATATTATTGGGATGATCTTAATTCAGGCTTAGACTCTGGTTTAAAAATATCTTTAAAAAGTAAATTTAATTCCATGTTAGAACATGTAAAACTGTGCAACATACAAATGTAGTAACAGAGTTACTGTTCATGTTGCCATAGGAGGGAGGCAGGACAAATGCGTCACCTTGAATAAGTTTTACCTTTCTTCACGTTATCTCTTAACGTGTTACTGAATGATGAACAGTTTGAGGACCATGTTTATTTCAGCTCTGGAAATAGAGTCTGCCACTCAAGAGAAACAAGATAGATGTTTCAAACCAATAGCAGTGATAAGTGGACCTGCATGAATAAATTTTCATGAGGGACGTGCTACAAACCCTCTCCATAGGCATCATGACACCTTGCAAGAGGAAACTTGTGCTGGAGAAAAGTTGGAAGCAGTATGACACACAGATGAGAAAAAAAAAAAAAAAACCCTAACCAACTGCCCCCACCCCTTAGAAGCAACAGAAGCAGAGGCCCCTTTTGGCTCAGGGTCTCCAAGACTGTTCAACGTAAAAGTCAGACAGCTGTGATAGTCGAGCCTGTAGGATGGTGTCCTAGGGATCCATAAGAAATAGCACCCATTGGACAAAGATATAGGAGTCATCTGCATAGCTGCCTCACCAGTGCAAAATCACTCCTTGTGGAAGCAGACATTTGAAACAGATAAAGCCCATAAAGAATGCCTCTTTTTGACTTCTGAGATGAATGTAGATGTGAGCACATCACTGCTGTTTTAGGCAGACTCTTCTCCATTACAGATAACCGGGATTGGGAATATTGGATTACCTAATAATGGCTCGCTTTAGTTCTGCCATCAGCACTTATCAGGTACATTAGTTTAAAACCTGCAATTTTGAACTCAGCATGATTGAGCTTTCCAAAGATTAAGTTACTGAACTTTTGTTGGTGAGTGTCTCTGCGAAATTTCCTGAAAAGGATAGTCCTCCTTCTTTGTGTGAAGGTGAAGCCAAATCACATACTTTATTGATATTTATAGACATACAAATGATAGAGCTAATGTACTTTAATGCCTGCTACTTGATGGAAAGGCTGTGGGCTGTGCTTTTGGGCTTTTGTTTTTCTTAAGATAATGTGGAGTACTGTAGTCTCTTTGTGAGCCTAATCGGAGTAGATAGCTTTTTTTCTTTCTTTTTGTTTTCCCCAAAGCCTTATTTCAGAAAAAGGCTTACACCAAAAGTCTATTTCAAAAAAGGCTCTGTGTGTGCCCCTGATACAGGCACGGTCTTCACAGTGTCCTAGCACCAAAAATACATCCCTATGTCTCCTTAGTGGCTTAGGTGGAAACCGTAGGAACATGGAAGCTTTAACAAAGGCGAGTCGATTTTAACACTCTGTGCTAAAAAATACCTACACTGAGGAAGAGAGTCTTAATCTCCCAGCCATGAAGATTTAATGTTTTCAGAGTAATTTTACAGACATTCTGCCTGTCAAGGCCCAGTAGGGTTTAGAGTTCTCGAGTCCCCACAGGCTTAAGCATCCAGGCATGAACCAACTTTGTAATTTTTGAGCAAGAGGAATAAATGTTGATCCATGGTGGCTGAGCAGAATTAAGAGATAATATACTTGCCCTTTCTTTAGGGAGTTTGCATACAACTTCTGCTCATTAGAGGTGAATTATAAGACAATTTAAGGAAAAGATAGACCAACTGCCCCTACCCCTGACACACGCACACACAGACACAGACACACATGGACACACATACACACACACACCCCAGTTCAGCCTTCAGGTCCTTCACTGTCTGGAAGCAACAAAAACAGGGGCCCCATTTGGCTCAGGGTCTCTTGAGTCCAGTTCAACATAAAAGTCAGACAGAATATCCACCAAAATTGGTAATAAAGTCTTCAATTTCTCCAAGAAAGGAATGATTATATATGAAAAATCATAAATGGCCTGTATGTATGGATAAGATACTGGAGAAAGAGGTGGGGTTTATTAAAACAAAAACATCAGGTGTCCACCAAAGTCCATTTGTATTCTGGTGGCTTTGAACATTCTGAAAGCTTAGATTTCTGGGAGTCATTGGTAAAATAGATTTTTGGTCACTAGTGTTTCTATGATGGTCATGGGTAAAATATATTTTTAACCTGAGCAACCTCTAGGGCTTTGGTCATATTTTGATTTAAAAAATTAGACTGAAAAGTTTGTGAGAAATATAAACAGCAAACCAAGATGAGTAAGATGCTTTATACCTAAATTTGTATGTTGCAAAAATAGCAGAGCTCAAGCTATTTCATGTCATCATCTGAATCCACAAGCATTAGCAACCTATGTCAATGGTATTTGCCTCTCAAGTCACACACAAAAAAATCTATCTTAGTAAGTCAGAAAACTATAACCTGTTTCTGTATTACTTTTCATGGTAAGTTGCTTTAAATGGTGGATCTGAAAGAAATACTCTTAGTATCCCACTGGTATTAGACAGAAACTTCTGAATTCTCTTTCTCTACTATGTTGGTTCTGAATTTTAAATTTGGATATAAGAGGAATCTTTCCAGGAAACTCTTTTTCTGACCTGAATTAGAATTTAGAGTGGGCTGAGATCTCCTCCCTTGCAGACACTCCCAGCTTGTACTTCTCACTGGTATATATCTAAGTGTCTATTACATAGATTCACTTCCAGGTGTGGGAATGTATGCAAATACAATCTCCAATCTTACAAATGGTCTGGCCAAACTCTCTAAAGGGTCTCTGGCTTCAACTGGGGTGTTAAGTAAACGGTTCATTTTATTTTTTATTCAAGCATCAGGAGACTTAGGCTTTTTCTCTAGTCATTTAAACCACCTATGAATTAAGATAATGAGAGGAATTGAGTATTTCTCTTTAAACAAGATATACTGTTGTCAACTGCAGGATAAAGTCAGGAGTTAGATTTTGCCTGGATGCTGAATTCTCCTGGAGCACAAAGGGCGTGCAGAGGACAAATGGGTGCGGGAACACTAATGGAACATAGGGTTCCACAGTTCCTTCTCAGAGACGCAAAGAAAGGAAAAGCCAAGAGCTAGAGGTCACCCTGATAAGTACAAAGAAGTCGCTTCCAGCGCTTTCTCCCATTGTGCCTGTTACACTTATTGGTGTGAATAATGTTGTTTTGTTTTCAGAAAGACAGTCATGAGCAAAAAAAAGAACGGTGAGTGATAAGCCAAGCTCAGGAAATTTGAGAATGACACATTTGTGATAATATATGTTAATTTAGTTGGAAAGATGTGAATATTTTCTTAAAGAACAAAGAGAAAGACAGACTCTAGCTTAGAGTCACTCATTTAGACTTTCATACAGGCATTACCCACGTTCAAAATGCACAAATCTCCTGGAAACAGTTTTTTTTCCCTCCCAAATACATTTTGTTGTGGTGGCTTATTTATTTGAAATTACCATATTTGTCTTGCTTTGGAGATAAAAACTCTAGTGGAGCCAGACTTCAAATAGATGATGTTCTGAGCACATCAAAACAAAGAAAGTGTTTCTGAAACCAAATGAAAGCGTTTTTTGAATGACTCCCTCATCCATTCACGTCTCCTTTCAGCTTAGCGGCTCTGGCTCAGATAAAGTCCCGAACACCTCATAGCCTATTCAAAAGTATCAGATTCAACTGAAGGTGAAGAAAATGGGCTATCTGCAGTATTCATGAGTTGGAAACTTCCCAAGTTTGACCATTGTCTGAATGACTTTACAACTGCTTGGGGTATGCATTACATAACAGGTATTCACAGGTACCCAGTGCTCCTATCAAGCCAAGCCTTGTAAGCCAGTCCAAAGGACACCCACTCCCACCCACCCTACTCCACCCCAGTCCCATTCTTTCCTAATTCAGTCCCAAGAAAAATACTGCCTAGTCTTTGAAGTGTGCTATCCTACTCCTTGGTTTACCAGACTGAACTAAAGGCCTTGATAATACTTCTTCAAGTTCATGAACTAAAATGTTTTGTTTTCATAGCATTTGGGGTAGTTTTTTCTCTAATTGGAACAAAGCACAGTCTAGTGCACCAAAACTTTTTGAAATAAAGAGACAGATTCCTTTACAGGGACAAGATGAGAAATAAGCAAGAAAGTATTCCGCAGTCTGAGTGATCCTAGTTCTGTTCTGCCCAACGAGAGTGGAATTTTCGAGGCCCTACTCTAGGATAGGAAGTTGCAAGATCAAAGTGCTATTTATTTTTAATATTTTGTCCTCAAAGTCACTGTCGTGTACCTAATACCCAACCTGAAACTGAGGTCAAACATAAGTACTCAGAACCTTATACCTCCAGAGCATGGGGTGGTAGAAAGATCTCCTGAATCTGAGTCTTCACTCTGTGTCTAAACTGTAACCTTGGGCAAGCAAGTAGATTTTTCTGGCTGATTTTTGCATCTAACTAATGAGGGTACTGAATCTCATCTCAAAAGCCACACCATTTTATCTGCTGTTTTCCTATGCAAAATATCATCCTAGCTAGATGTTAAGCCAAGTGGGTCTAAAACTGACTCTGAACCTGGTGAAGAAGATTGAGAGCAAAGGCCTCAAGAATAATGACATGGCCAGGCATGGTGGCTCAAGCCTGTAATCCCAGCACTTTGGGAGGCCAAGGCGGGCGGACCACGAGGTCAAGAGGTTGAGACCATCTTGGCCAACATGGTGAAACCCCATCTCTTATAAAAATACAAAAATTAGCTGGGTGTGGTGGTGTGCGCCTGTAGTCCCAGCTACTCAGGAGGCTGAGGCAGAATTGCTTGAACCCAGGAGGCAGAGGTTGCAGTGAGCCGAGATTGTGCCCCTGCACTCCAGCCTGGTGCCTGGAGACAGAGTGAGACTCTATCTCAAAAAAAAAAAAAAGGAATAATGACATGATTACTAGGCATCTATGGAGGGCTGAATTACACCCTTCCAAAAGGTAGGTCCACATCCTGACCCCTGGAACCTATGAATGTTGCCTTATTTGGAAAAAGGGCCTTTGCAGGTGTAGTTAAGGTAAAAACATTAAGATGAGATCATTTTGGATTACATGGGTGGACCCTAAATCTCATGACAAGTGTCCTTGCAGGAGACAGAAAAAGAGAAGACAGACACAGAAGGAAAGCCAAGTGAAGACAGAGGCAGAGATTGGAGTGATGCAGCCACAAGCCAAGGAAGGCCTGGAGCCAACCAGAAGCCGGAAGACCGAAGCAAGAATTCTCCCCTAGAGCCTTCAGAGGAAGCAGGGCCCTGCTGGCTCCTTGATTTCAGACTTCTGGACTCCAGAACTGCGAGAGAATAACTTTCTGTCATTTTAAGCCATCTGGTTTGTGGCATTTTGCTGCTGCAGCTCTAGGAAGCTGCTTCAGTGCTGGTGTGGTGGCTGTCCTTCATTTTCCTCAGGGACTGCAGGCACACACTCACTGGAGGTTGCACGGGGCTATGTCAGGCACAGAGAGCCATTCCTGTTCTTCTCTGATGCCAGGTTGGACTCAGGAAAGACCAACCATGAGACCTTCTGGAAACCTACAGTGCTGTGGGGTATGCATGAGCTGCTGCTTCATGAAAAAGCAGCTCTCTTCTCCTGCCTTTACTGTGTAACTCCCTAGACCCTCTTGGTAGCACGGAAAGTCCTTGCACTTGACCTCAAGTCCAGTTCCTTAAAGGAGTGACTGGTCCACTTATAAGGTTTCTGAAAGGTTTCAGGAGGTAAAATTTTGGCGGGGGGGGGGGGGGCGGGGGGGCACGAGTTTATTATTAGTTTGCTGATAATATAAAAATAAAAATAAAATGAATTAAAATTGTTGTTCCAGCTAATTAA